>JBBPCY010072589.1:0-10920 GCA_037974405.1 Brachyalestes nurse
GAAAAACAAGAACAGAACTGTGTTACACAAGAGTATCTACCACCCACACACTCAGCCCAGAATCACGCTCTCACACACACACACACACACACACACACACACACACACACACACACACACATACACACACTGAGCCAAACCATGCAGGCCATCCGCTGAGTAATGCACACTCACACACTCACACACTCACACACACACACTCAATGCAACATGACAATAGTAGTAACCACTGGGACAGAACAGTGTCATTTTTGTTTGGGTTACGATTGGGTTTCATTATTTCATAATTTGCTCCACAATCCAGAGAAGCACACACACAGCTTCACAAAACACACAGATCAACAAGTCATCAAATACAACAACTCACACGTTAACCAGCCCTTAAAATTTCAACTGTGTTCAAAATAAACAAACAAATGTAAAATCTACAACCTGAGGCTCTTTGGAGGCCTGGTTCATAAAAAAAAACTGTTTTTTATGGTTCTCATTTTCTACTGATCTCACAATTTTTTTCAGGAATTTCACACACACCCTGTTGAACCTATTCATAGGTACTAGGCCAAAACAACTGAAACGGTGACAGTTGTCAGGCCACTTTGAGTCTCCAGCACATGGACCATCCAAATGTGTCCTTTAGGAGATACTTTGAAGTCTCTTCTTATAGCTCCTTAAGCATAAAACAGGTCGGACACTTCCAAACTCATCCGATCTAACCAATGCTGGCTTGGAGAAAAAAAAGAAACAAATCACATGACCTCAGTTTCAGATTGAGATGTTTCTCATGCAGTTTTTATTGCTTCTATGAGCTCCTCAAGACTCCTAAACTTACTTCATGTGTCTACATACAGTCTCCACAGTTCTCAGATTTCACTGCCCAAACTGCCATAATATAACGATAAAGTGTTCAAGAGTAACACTACTATACAAGGATCAGCCCCTCCCCTCCTTATTATCCTAAATAATGAAAAAAATAGTGTGGTATTTGGTACAGGTCAAGCAATCCAGTCAAGTATGTCTTTGTAACCACAGTAAACAGTGAAATTAAACAACAGACCACCACAAAACTACAGAAGTGCAAGCAGGACAGGACTGCAAAAAAGTGCAAAAAAACACCTGAGCAACAGTACAGGAGTACAGGATAACACAACATACAGTGCAGCTTCCAGCAGCAGTAACAGCACTAGTGTGAGTAAATACCGTATTACAACAGTCTAGCAGCAAAAATTGCAAATATTGAAGAAGACAGCAATTCATACTTGTGCAAAAAAGCAAACAGCAGCAACATGATCAGAAAAAAATAAAGTATGAGAGAGAGAGAGAGAGAGACAGAGTGTGTGTGTGTGTTGTGTATGTACAGTTGTTATTCACACTCCTATCCAGCCATTTACCACAATCAATTTGCAGATGAAGGTAAAAGCAGAGTTAGGAGCCTTACCCAAGGACTCCTAGTATAGTGTATAGTGTAGTATAGTGTGGTAACCAATCCTTATTATTATTATCATTAATATCATTTAAAACATAAACCATTTTATGTCAAAACACATTTGCAGTGGTTACAATGGCAGACCTTACTAACATATTGTTGCAATCATAAAAAATCACCTAACTCCATTGAATTACTTGGTTGTTTGTTCTAAACCATTTAAAAACAACCTCTGAAAAAATGTGTGAACATTTCATGAGTAATAGATCAATGATCCAAAAATACCTGGAATAAAACCTTATGACACCCAAATACAATAAAGTCAAAAACACTTTGAGAGTAACTGTTACGAGGTTGTGTTAAGACAGCGATGAGGTTCATTACGGCAAAAAGCAACACCTGCTGTCAAAGAGAATTGGCAAAATATACAATTTAAACATTTTTACCCCCACACGTGGTCAATCAGCTGAGACATGTTTGGGGTAGAGCTGCACATATGTTGTCTGCTAATTGTTGTTGCGATATCGGTCTCGAAATACAGTTATCACAAAAGGCTGCAATATGCAAATGAGTCTCTGACCAATTACAGAGTTTTTGGCAGGGCGAACAATCGCAGCCTCAGATGGGTGTTCTGATAAATTGAGTTTGTCATGTAATCCAACAAAAGACACATTTTTAACTATTAAAATTGTTGGTGGTCCAGGAATGGGCAGGGCTTAACTGCTATAGAGTGAGGAGAGTGTTAGTATTGTGACATCACAAAAACTATGATTTGAAATCAGGCTGTTTTTGTAGTTTTCCATAAATTGACTGTATGGATGGAGGAGTGTATGTACCATTCGAATATCTAGAGACATTTTGATTCCAAAACAATGATGATATGTGCCCTGTAATACACTGAAAAGCATTGGAGTTGCAATATGTAGCTGTAAAATCACAATACTGATGTGTTGCCCATATTGTGTAGTTTGGGGTCGAAATTTTACTTCTTTAGCTTAGAAGTGGAGCTACGAGGCCAAAACTAGAAGTCAATTTTCCCCCAACTTTGTTCTGTGAATATACACGGAAACATCTAAAAACCTCCTCAAACCACATCCAGCTCTTCATTAAGGTGGAGAAGACTTGTGACTGTGGTTTCGGACATATTATTACTTACTGTAAGCCATAAAAATGAAAAACTTCACTATATTGAAATGATTCGGTATATTGTCCATCCATCCATTACCCGAGCCTCTTATCCTATCTGATGGGGACTATGCTCAATCATTTCAATACACTGAAGTTTTGTTCATTTTTAAAGCGTTCAGTAAGTCATATCATGTCCTAAAGCACATCCACAAGTCCTCTCCATTTTAAAGGAAAGACAGGGAAACATCCAATGTTAACACAGGCCAGACATTAATATGGGTAAATTCTAAACCAGAAGCAGTCGAACCAGCACCTCATATGTACCAATATGAAATAGTTCTCCTTCTAAGAAGACCTAACTGTTCTGTTTTGCAGATGCAGGGCACAGTGCCTAGGGCTCGTGAGCTGCATTAGAAATGCAAGTGCAGTAAAACTCTGCCCCCCGAGACACACTCGCACTAACTCTGCAGGACCAGACGGAATGAACGAATAATCATGGAAGTCAACATGATGTTCCTGAAAACACAGAAGGGTCTGTGTGTGCCAAAGGCACAAACAAACACAAACACACAAACACAACTGAATGTGTGCACCAGCTTCATACATTATGCATCTCATTGTGCTGGGTATGGGCATGTGTTCCCAAAGAGACATGACTCATACGGGCCCGTCCCATTTGCTTCATTTTGTCTGCAAGCGGTTCAGATTTGCCACAGGGGGACAATGTGTGTGTTCTTGTGCAATACTAGTGATGCAATCAAATACTGGAAGAGAAGCATATCAAAACACAGAACATCCTAAAACCAGTTTCGTGGGTGATTTTTGGAATTAGGATCGTTGTCTATTTTCCCCGAAACAATACGGGACAGTTTCTCTTAAAGCCACAGTTTGGCTGAAACCCAAATCTCATTCCAGATGTAATTGATCAGCCAAAGCATGTTCAGTGTCTGATGTTTGCTTCTTTACCTTTGATGTGAGGCTACGAGCTAAATGGAAGCTACCCTGCCTAGTGCTGAACATTATCCATAAGAATGGACAAACGTAGCAACAATTTGAAGCATTTCTCCAAAGCCTTTCTTCTTTTTTCATCTATCCATATATATACCCACTGATCTTACTGACCACGGCATTGTTTGTACATAGCATAGCATGTCTAGTACTTTCTAGTATTTTCTGAGTTTATTTTGACTTTTATTTGACCTATATTATATTTCATATTGTACTAGTCTCTGTGTGACTGTGCAGTCGTAGCATAAGCAATTTCCTCAATGAAGTTTTCTGATTCAGTTTCTTGATCCATTTTTATAGATAACAGCATCAGAGGTAGGGTGGAGTAGTGAAATCCAATAACGTGATTAAAATGCACTGGGCAAGCAAATGGGCTGAACTGTTGCACTAATGAAGCAAACTTCAGACACCAGATGTCTTGACTGATGTCTCTATTTCCAGTTTCGTTTTCATCTACAGCTAAAATATTTCGACCACACACTCGACACTGCAGTAAATCTTTAATCACAGAAATTGTCCACTGGAAACTAGGAGATGATCTTTGGGCCTCATGCCCGCCCGTCTCCTGTCTGTAGCCAGAACTTTCACGCTATTTTCAGCCCCCTCAGACAGTTAATGAGAACCAGCTCAGCTCCAGCTCAGAATGGAAGAGTGTTCCCGCATTTTCAGGGTCACATGATTTCCAGCTAAGTGCCATCAGTTCCCTGCTCACCGAGTCCAGCCAACGACAGCATCACTGTCCTCCCAAAATACAATATAAGCCCTGTCCTCTTCCACAGGGGTCAAAAGGGCATTTAGCAGGACATCCACTCATCAGTGTTTGTGTGTGTGAGACAGAGAGAGAGAAAGAGAGAGAGAGAGAAAGAACGAGTGAGCATGTGAGAGTGTCTGTGTGTGTCTCAGGGCGGGGGGGGATTACACAGTATGGAAAGAGGGAACACACATGCACTCATACATGTTCATATTTAAGGGTTGCAATGTACCAGTATTTATTATTTACCAGTAATTTTAGGGATATTTTCCATATGCATTTTTAAATGTGCTGCTTAATATGCATTTTATAAAATGCCACTGGCTTTAGACATGGTTTTTGTCCGTAGTATTTAAAGAGGACCACTTCTATGGATGGGAAACGCACAAAATCCTTTGTTATTTTAATGCACTTCGCATCACACTTTCCACCAAAACCATTTTAACAGGGACATCTGTGCATTGGTGCCAAAGAACACAGAACTGTATGCAAACATGAGCTCATACACACACCTGAATGATAAACATGACTGCCAGCACAAGCACAGTTTGCAAAAAAAGCTGCAGAGCAAATCATGCAAACATGTTCTGTAGTAACATAATCTCCGTTAAACAGTGACCAGGTTGATCACACTGCCTCTACTGTAGCTTCAATTTCTGAGCAAAAATGTAGCTTTAAATACACAACCGCTAACTAGATACAGAAAAGATAAAAAGTGATTCCACAAGTCAAGCCCATCTACTGTTATTATTAATGTTTATTGATTATCTCATCGGAGGAGGCAGCCTCCAAGCTCAATTTAACACAAAAACCCAACTAGTTTAAACTGCAGTGATTAAAAGGTTTGCTTTTGCTACATTTTTGTGACAAAACATGTTTTCAAATGTAGATCTCCTTCTGAAGCAAGATAAGGTTAGTCTTGACTTGTCTCATCCACTCATCCAATATCAATGATTTGATGTCAAGACTAACCTTGTCTGGTCATGGAAGAGTGGCTGAGATAAGGTTAGTCTTGATTTGTCAAATCTAACCTGTTGTTTTGGACCAGCTAGTACCTATATATTAACCAGTTTGGGTGTTACACGGATTTGACTAGGTCAGCATTGGATGAGTGAACGAGATAAAGGTGAATCTTGACATCAGACCATTGGTACTGAATGACTGAATGAGATAAGGTTAGTCTTGACTCTCGTCCACTCATCAAATACCAATGGTTTGGTGTTGACACTTTTATTGTTGCACACAAGACCAGTGTCACTCCAGCCAGAAACAGGATTTCTCAGTTAGCCAGATGATGGTTACTCAACCCAAAGGTCAAGCACGTCCAACTAAAGAGGTTGAGGACATTCCAACTGGACAACCATCGCTATGCTTAAATTATCCAGCTAGGAACAGAAATCCCTCTTTGTGAAAAAGCATGTGGGTCTTGTGCCGGGCCCGGTCAAGTGTATTCATCATTTACTCTCTGACAGCCTGCCAAACTTCAACCTTTGCTCAGACGTTGCTAATATTTAAACAAACTCCGCTCAGGCCACTCAAGCCCTGTTGGCACCGAATCGGCCCTGAACTCATCTGAGTGGTTTGGAACTAACATGCTTTATGGGGGTCATTTTTGAAAGTCTAACTGCATATTGTCTTGCTTGTGTATATGTGTGTGTGTGTGTGTGTGTGAGTGTGTGTTGTTTTGCTTGATTTGACCTCCGTCTCCTTTATCCCTGGTGTGTTTTAGCTTTTCAACACATCACTGGGTTATAAAATTACCCCCCAAACTGAGATTCAGTCTAAACCACAACACCCACAATGCCTTGAAACTGACCTCAGCTGCTTGCTAACAAAAAGCAAAACCAAATGAAAGTTTGCTATGTTCTGTATGAAGAAAGATAATGAAACAATAATACAGTAGTTTCCTGGAACTCAGCTACAGCTCATGGTTGACTCCTTAAAAGGCGCACTGTGCCCTCATCAGCTGAACTGAAGACACAAACCAGACATCATGCCCTATTTTAAACAACCTGCATGAAGAATAAAAGGAGGACAAAACTACACAGAGAAGAGCTCAGGTCTGCATTAAGCAGGGCTCAAGATTAACAGATGACTTGAACAGTGTCAAAACTGACGTTAGGCTAATATGGCAAAAATATAGTGCAGATTACTCAGTATACATGACAGGGCTACCTCTGGGAGGAGGGGTAGAGGTTGGAGTCGATCGATATTGATAAAATATCAGTCAGGGTGGCAGAAACTAGATGAGAAGGACGAGGTGTTGAGCAATTTCATTTTGTTGACCTGAGGAGTCATTTAATTTCTTTTGGCTTGGATTTAGACATGACAGGTTGCCATGTGTTGACAAGTGTCATTCACTTGTTCTGAAATTTGATAAACTGGAACAGACAAAAACCAACAGTGGCACCATTAGAACTACTGTTGGTCAGTGTTTCTGCAAATGCAGCCAATATCCATGATATTCCAAATTCATAATTAGAGTGATGGTGGCCCATTGGATAAGATACTTGCATCTGGACCAAGAGGTCATGGGTTGGAATCCTACCTTCAGCAGACCACCACTGGGTTCCTGAGCAAGACCCTTAACCCCAATTTGCTCCAGGGAGACTGTCCCCTGCAGTTAGGGAATGGAAATCGCTTTGGATAAAAGCGTCTGCTAAATGCTGTAAATGTACATGTAGTCTTGTCATATTGCATCTCTTATCAATTAAGCCCCTTTTACACATGTTCCTTTACCTAGAACTTCCATGCTAATCAAACGGGAAGCTGTTAAACGTGAGGGAAAGCTGCCATTGAAATCCTGATACACAATTTACCTGCACAAGCACAGAATGGCCTCTAAGTTACAGCTGGCAATGCAGAATGTTTTGTTTGCATAGTGTCATAGTTTAGTTTTGCAAATAGAAAAGCCACAGGAGTGTATTTAAATTCTAGAGAGAGGAGGCAAAAATCTCAAAAGCAGTGCATAAAAGCAACGGTGTATAAGTAAAACATCTCTGTGGCGTTTCTGTTCTTACAGTCGAGTTCAGTCTTTTTTGACAGAGTGTGTTTTTGTGCATAATTCAGAAACGAAGGAGTTGTTGATGCCAATTCCTTTTTTTCAAGATTGTGAAGAGAAAAATATGAAAAATCAACAAATGAAGATTAAGGTTCTCCGGCCCAGACCTGCAGCACTTGCTGGCCTTACGCCACCCTCTGCACACGCCTTGGAGGGGGAGCTGCCTGTGCCAGAAACTAAATCCAAATATTTTACGTCCTTCTGACTATGCCAACACGCCACGTTCCACCCGCAGGTTCTGTACAAGAACATTTCGTCATAGAGAACAACACCAAAATCCACTTCTCCTGCCAAACAAACCTTCAGCCAACAGAGGACAAAACCAACACAACATGAAGGAGGTGTGGTGTGGTTAACCACAAATACTGGTGTGCAGGGTATTCTCTAGATGACAGAGCATGGAGAGTCAAAACTACCAAAAAGGCTAAAAAGTGTGTTTGGTTTTTTTTCCGAAACACAGCTGATCTGATTTTGGCTTTGAAACCACATTAGCCAATTGAGGGGGGCTATCAAAATAAACACACCACACAACCTCTGTCTATTCATTTCAAACCCACAATAATCAAGAATGATGTGGAAGGAATACACATTTCAAAAGCTTGTTGAAACATCTGAAGGAGGAGCACTTTCTTCAAATTAAACAAAAAAATGAGGAGAATTTTGGGTCCTTTTCATTACACATTTATAGATTTTCTTTCATTTGCTGGTTTTATCTTCTTAGTTTCAGAGATCAGAAGCATCTTTGGTGCTTAGTGATCTTTTGTTCTAAAATATCTGACAATTTTGCTCCTTTACACTGTATTATGATCAAAAAAATGATTAAAAAAATTGAGAATTGCTTCCATCAGGCCAACGCCTTTGTTGTGATCGATGCAGAAGTAGAGATCAACCTTTGTACTGATTAGATATGCTTCCTAAAACAGGGTTACATATCCTTGTCACACACTTACTGTCTGATTAATGGACTACTGACCGACTTTATTGACTATTGATTGCGTCTTTATATGGTGCAGTGTTTTCAAACATGCTATATGTGACAAATGCAGTTCTGATCTTCAAAACCAGATTATAAACTTTAAAACTTGTAAAATCTGTAAAAACATTCTATAATTTTAGAAGTCAGATTCTGTTTATTGTGATCCTATTTCAATGTCAGTGTCAATGTAATTCAAAAGTCAGGTTCTGGCTACAAAACAACCAAGAAGGCACATTTTACACATTTTTTTCCTCTTACTTTTTACTGGCCTCACAGACGTCCACAATGTTGGAGAAGAGGTGGTGGTGGTCTGTCTTGGTCATGGTCTCGCTGAGTTCTGGGGAGTCTTTGAACAGGCGGATGAGGATCATGAGGCTGTGCAGGTAGCTGTGCTCTGATGAGATCACCTCAAATATTGCCTGAGAAACGCAAATAGTTGTTTTACTGTGTGATGTCCATACAATCACTTAAGTATTAGCTTTGCATGCCCCCCCAATACCCCTGACTGTGTTTGTAAGAAGCAATGAAAGCTAATGGCCTGCAGTCCTAAATCACACTTTTGTTTCAAACTCTCATGTAATCTCTAATAGACTTTATGTGGTTTTTTGTATGACTCACTGTTGGCTGTATACATAAGTGACTCTTCATACACAGCTAAAAACAGTACAGGCAGTGATTTTAAAGCCCAATTTTTTCATAATATTTATTGTTAATTTTTTATAGTCTGTCGATCGACACTATTTAGCCACAAAGGCTCAGACTATTGGTTCTGAAGAGACATATTAGGTCTGTCTTTAGGGTTCCGACATTCACTTTGTGTTGATCATGATTTAATTTAATGAAGGACTAAAAACAGACACTGGCTGAAAAAATACCAGGCTTCCTCTAAGAGAGCTTCAGAAATTAACATACACATACAACTCAAATCACAACCTATTGTTTTTTTGTTGTTGTTCTGTTAGTAACAAATACTTCAATTTCTATCTTTATGATTTTCTGAGACTGCTTAAAACATTTCCTGCTAGTTGTGTAAATTATCCAGCTATCCCTTCAAATACCTGTATTATGAATTTCCCTCCATATCATTCAGCACTGATTTGCAGTCAGATCTAGTCATTTGTTCTCTGCTTTGACAGGTCTGAGTTATATCTTGCAACATCAACGACTTACGAATAATAACGCATTTCAAGGCCTGACCCTACCCCACTGAAATGTGTTTAAATGGCTCAGAGCGGAACATCAGCGGAGAGTTTAGCTGATTTAGCGATGAGTTGGCCTAATTAACATGCCAAACATATTTAAGCTCATTACAAGCGGTGGAGGGACAAGAGCCAGCACAACTGAAACACGATGGAACCGCTAGTGTTTCTGATGCAATATTTTAGAAGACAATACTTCTGCTGCAGTCATTCCTCAGATATGAAGAACCCGACTCAGGCTGAATATATTAGAGTGTATTTGTGTTATTGTTATTTCTGGGTTGTGTTCCTTCCTGCTCTTGGGGTTTGTACATTAGTTTATTAGCCTGATGTTTACAGAAAGTTTATGGGTTTACTGCAGCAATACACACGCACTCAAAATAGCTTTTATTGTGTGTGAGTGTGTGTGTGTGTGTGTGTGTGTGTGTGTGTGTGTGTTCTCTTTCTCACAAAGCGGAGACAGAGACAGAGGTAGAGAGAACAACAGAAAAAGAGACAGAAACATAGAGAGAGAGAAAGAGAGAGAGAGGGAAAGCGAGAGAGACAGAGAGAGAAATAGAGAGAGAGGTAGGGAGCATTAGAGAGAACATCAGAGAGAGAAAGAGAGAAAGAGAGAAAAAGATATAGACAGAGCCAGAAAGAGACAGATGGGAGAGGAGTGAGGGGATGAGAGAGAAAGAGAGATAAAGACGGAGAGGAAAAAAGAGAGGGTTAGAAGGAGACATGCAGAGAAAGTGGGGAGAGAGAACTTCTTTTCCCTTTCTGTCTTTTTCCACAGTGTGAAAGAAAGACAGAATGAGTTAAAGTGAAGTGAAAGTGATCATTCCATCATACGTGAACACAGCACACAGTGTGAACAACATGAAATTCTTCCTCTGCATTTAACCCATTCACTAAAAACTACTCCTTCGAGCTGGACATATATAAAGATAGACACAGAGATAGAGAGAGAGAGAGAAACAGAGAGAGAGAAACAGAGACAGAGAAAGAGAGAGAGATAGAGAGAGAGAGAGAAACAGAGAGAGAGAGACAGACACAGAGAAAGAGAGAGAGATAGAGAGAGAGAGAGAAACAGAGAGAGAGAGAAACAGAGAGAAACAGAGACAGAGAGAAACAGAGACAGAGAGAGAGAGAAAGAGAGAGAGAAACAGAGAGAGACAGAGAGAGAGAGAGAAACAGAGACAGAGAGAGAGACAGAGAGAGACAGAGAGATAGAGAGAGAGAGAGAGACAGAGAGATAGAGAGAGAGAGAGACAGAGAGATAGAGAGAGAGAGAGAGCGAGAGAGAGAAACAGAGACAGAGACAGAGAGAGAAACAGAGAAAGAGAGAGAGAGAGAGACAGAGAGAGAGAGAGAGACAGAGAGAGAGAGACA
>JBBPCY010072590.1:0-10919 GCA_037974405.1 Brachyalestes nurse
TCTAAAACGGATAGTTTTTCCATTACAGTTGACAACTCTCATGTCTTCCCCTCTCCTCAGGTTAAGAGTCTGGGTGTTATCCTTCAAAGCACATTATCTTTCCAATCTCATATCAGTCATTATGTTGTGCTGCCCCCAAGCTTTGGAATTCCTTACCCCCAGACATTAGAAATATTAATTCAGGGCTCCAGACAAAATAAAAACCGTAGGAACCATTGGCTCCTAAACACAAAATACACGGAATATTACTAGACTGGCCAGAAAAGATGCCTCACTTATGTTCTGCATGGGGCTGAACGCTCCAAACCAAATCTTGAGAGATTACATTTTATAGGTAAGGCTGAAGAATTGTTCTGAATATATTTGGCCATTTTAAAATCCCGTTTTATAAATCTCAGCCTTAGCTAAAGCCAGGCTAAGCTATCAAAGCTGTTCATTCCTGTGTTCAAGTCAGCCTCCAAACGTTTTGGCTAAACGTAGGCACAACAATTAAGATTGTTGTTTAGTTAACTTTTCTCAAACTCTGAACGTTTCCTAAAGAAATCCACCTCAGTTTATAAATCTCAATCTTAGCTAAACTAGCAAAGCTATGCATCCCCGTGTTCAAGACAGCCTCCAAACAGCGTTTTGACTAAATGTAAGCACTATAATACGTGATTTTATAATGGCCAAATATAATCAAAACAATTCAAAATCACATGTACCTGTATTAGTTGATGCTTTCGCCACTCACCGTATGTCAGACGCGCTGACATCGTATGAACTGGGAACACCGGGAATGCGGGTCTCCCTGTCTGTCTATGCATTTGGGTACCAAAAGAGCCGGATCTATTTAGTGATCTGTTCCAAATGATCCGACTCATTAAAAAGGGCCGAAATTCCCTGTGACAGTGTAGTAGGAACCGCAGACGGGTTGAGCGTATCTGCGCATTTTGAGATGTCACTTTTCTTGTACTTTTATTTTAATTTCTCTTGGTTTTGAGAGACGCTCGCCATTGGCAACTGAAATAGTCGCAAAATAAAACATCTAGTCGCATTGGCGACCATTTTAGTCGCCATCTGGAGCCCTGTAATTGTTTTTATACTTTTAAGTCCAAACTCAAGATGCACTTGTTTAAAATAGCATATTCTATTTAATATCCTTTGCTCAGTTGTAATTTTTACTGTATTTGTTTTTTATTGTCTGTTCTTACTGTTGTAAATTTGTGCGGTGTCCTTGAGTGTTGTGAAAGGCGCCTATAAATAATATGTATTATTATTATTATTATTATTATTATTTATTATTATTACCTTTAACATACTTGTCAATAATTGGCTTTCACATTTCCTTTTTCCTTAGCTTTCTGTGGTCCATGTTCAGTGTGGTACACACCATGCTACCAAACAGCACAGTGACTCCTTTTCACCCTCTTAAATAGGCAGACTGATTGAATACAAGTTAGAAGACACCTGTGATGCTAATTACATGATATACCTTAGTTTAATGTGTCCCTATAGGAACCATACATTTTATCCAGGCCAGTTTCATTAGGCTGATTTAAAATATATATATATTCTGTTGAACCCCAATTCAACAGCAGTGTCTAATTTTAATTAGTATCTTCAGTATGGTATCCAAAAAACTGCAATCAGTATCAAGAATAAATAATAAGACACAGTAAACAGTATTGGAACACCAAACATGACGATAAAAGGGTTTTCTGACCAGGTTTAGAGCAGCCACTGCTCTGGGGAAACACTGTTTTTCAGTCTGGTTGTGCAAGTCTGGAGAGCTCTGTAACGTCTGCCTGATGGCAGCAATTCAAAGAGGGGGTGGCATGGGTTTGTGGGGTCCTCGCATATGTTTCTTGCCTCCAAACATATTTCCTGTTTCTTTCAGCTTAGGAACATTTCCAAACTAAGATCAATGGTTTCACGAGATGATTTGGAGCTCCTCATTCATGCTTTTGTGTCTTCACGTTTAGACTATTGTAATAGTTTGTTTTCATGTCTACCGATGGAGGAAGCAAGTGCGCTGGGTGCAATGAGGCTGTGCTGAAGCTGCTGCTGTTGGAATGGACCTATTAATTTTTTTTTTTTATACAAAAGAATAACTTTTTAAAGTCTTTCAGTGGCATCTGTTTTTCAGGTTAACAGTTTGTTTGGGCTAGGATGTGTTAGCTATGTCTTAATTTCTCAAAATGTGTGCTCTGAGACTGACTGCAGGAAATCACATCTTAAAATAATATTGAGAAATTCAGTGGGCCTTTTTAGATCTTGTGGTTCACAGCAGTGACTAATAATAAGCTGAAAAAAAAAAAAAAACATCCCACCGTGAGTTCCCAGGGGTACTCAGACATGTCATGACAGGAAGTGACAGAACTGTAACGAGTAAATGACTAAATGAAATAACGAATACTTACTACAGCTTTGAGATGTTTTAGATGTTTTTTTGGTACATAGAATTAGCCCAGTCTTAGACTATGTCAGTGGTGACGTCATTGCTGGGCAGTGTATTGGCTCTTCTGTTATTCTGTGATGTTGACATGCCACCATGGAGACACTCTGTTTGACATACTCCTGATAGGAAATCCTTTAGCACTTGCTCAAAATATGTTCCTAAAGCTGTGGAAAATATGTTCCTGAAGCTATGAAGTCCAACAACTCATCAAGAAATGAATATTATGAAACAGATAACAGCTAAATGAAAGCAAAGAACTGTCGAATGGACCTGGCTGGTCAAAACATAAGTACTTTTTGTCCAGAATTTAGTCATACTCAGTTCAGGACTCCCCCAGTCACACGATACCTCAACACTGTGAGGGTGAGGGCTAGCATGTGCTTCAAGCAAGTGACACATGTTTTTGGACACATTGAGCAGCCAATTCAGTTTCATGTAGTGATACTTCTGCACAGCTAGCATCACATTGCGTGTTGGGGGAGAGGGAGAGGGAGAGGGAGGGCTCCCCCACCCGCCCAGAAACAGCAAAGACAAGTTTCAGTTTCAAACTTATTTTATATACTATGGAACATCATTACCAATATTTAAATTCTTGAACTCAGAGCCCATTCAAGTTTGCACTCTAAAAAATTAACAAAAGTAGAATAAAAATAGTGAAAGTATTCTTGTAGTAGAATAAGTAGTTAAAAAAAAAACAATGATCACCACTGATAAAACTTGTGATCTCCTGATGGTTAGACAGTTGCACCACTCGTGAGCCCAGTTAGGTTATTTTTTGGTTTCTCTTTCCATCCTTTTGATTTGATATGATGAGAAGGGTAAACACAGAAATGCATAGACTAGTTTAAGAGTTTAGAGTGTGTTTAAGAGCAGTATGCAGTAGACGAGTTGAAAAAATGACACGTTGATTCTAGGACAGATGTGGTTAAACAGATCATCAGCTACCAGTGAAATAACATCAGAAGTAGCTGTGGTTAGCCTGTTTAGTCTGCTTATTAACCAGCCAACAGAACTGACATTTTGACAAATAACCACAGGAACTACTGAAAATGACTAATAAAAAATGATCTAACCTCGTAATTGCTCAGCAAAAAACCTCACTTCACTGGAAAAGGAGTGTTTTGGTGTGTTCTGTATCATAAGATGCTACTAATGGTATCCAGTTGAAAAGTTATCAAGGTGACAGATATGAGATGGTGCTGTTTCCAGACGTTTGCAGTAGTAAAGACACATTTGCTTGCTGTTTTGTGCACCAACATGGAGGAGAGACCAGCAGATAGAGGTGCCAAGTAGGCCAAGCTCTTGGATTTCATTTCATCCAGATGATCTCAAAATATTAAAAACACAGCTTTTGAACAAAGAGAAGAGCAAAGATACAATAGAAAACATTTTTTTTCATTATCTACAATTACAGTATTAAATTAAAACAGCATTTATGGTCTATGAGTTCTGTTATTTTTTTAACATGAGCATCATACCATGGTTGGTGGAGCAATAGACGTCCCTGTATATTTAATAATTGGCTTTAAATGACTTATTCCAACAACAGTATACAGACCATGACTAAATTTTATGTGTGTTTTTTTCAGGATTATTTTGAATGATTTAACCAAGCATAACTGTCTATCCAGAAAGGAGGAAGGTTTGGTTGTAATTTATTAAAAGTTTAAATGAAGAGAGCTGGAAGTATAAAAGCAAGGCATCATGTTATAAAATTGAAAATATAGCAGTGTAGTATAGCACTGCCATAACAGAGTACAGGCCTCAAGGAACAGCTGTATCAGAGTGAGAGGGGCGTCTCAGAGTGGGCCGCAGAGCTTTGATGATGTGGTGGGCTTCTGTTCTGACTGTTAGCAAGCCTATGGTTATACAAAGTGTTATCAAAAGTTGAATCTGGTTTGGTTGTGGGCGGATATTGTAATGCAAGGGGATTTGTGGTCGAATTTGAAAGGCAGAAGCAGACTTTGGGCAAATGGTGTGAAATACAGGGGAAGTTTGGTGGTTTTAGCTTTGAATATAAAGAATATAAAAGCATCATCTGAGTGGGAGGGTGTTTATAAGATAAGATAACCCTTTATTAATCTCATAAGTCGGAAACTTGCCAAGTTCATGTATGTGTGTGTGTGTGTTAGAGCTTTAACTGGAGGGTTTTATGGCCATCGGTCATAAATTGGGTTTTAAATGAGTAGTTTTGGTTAAGGTGGCGTATTTTGATCTAGGGGGGTTTTTGATGAGTATTTGATGAAGTTTGGTGTGTTTGACTTCAGAGAATAACAGTTGGTATAAGCTTAATGACTTTTAGATAATGGTTAAAGAGGTTAAAACTGGTCAACTTCATAAGAAACTATGACTGTATATGACCCATTTCCTTTACTGCGTAAAAGGCATCTATGCATATTGTTTTTCTCAGTATGTGATGAAGTGCCTTTCTGTTGGAAAGATAACATGAGTATAAATACAAACAAACAAGAAAGCAGCGAAATTATCAAAACTTGTTTTCTTTGTTAAATGTATATTAAGTTAATATTGTGTGAGCTGGTGAGGAGAACACAGGTTCGGTTCCAGATTCCTCCTCGGTTCCTCAAGCTGTTGTTTGGATTTGTGAAACTCCATCAGCAGCTCTGATTGAGTTAAACCAGGTTTCTGATGGAAAGTACAAGTAATACTGGACATCCACAAGAGTCACATTAATATACTGTACTTAAAATCATTACTTATCATTTGTAGTTCTTTTGTATTTAGTAAATTATTATTTTTGCAGGTACCTAAGACTTGCACTGCACTGTAGGTTAAAGAGTGTAGACCCTCTGTTGTCGTGCACAGTGAGCATTTACAAAATATGTTGTCTCAAAGCAGCTTTAGAGAAGCAATCCATCGGCACTATACATTGTAGGCAGCTGCTCATTCAACATTTCTTATGACATCAATGATATTAAACAAAGGTTGCCTTGTTTTTATGTGCATAATTCAATTGAGAGATGTGTTTGATGTGAGATGGTTCGTTGTAGAGACACTTACTGACTTTCTGTACAGTTTTGGTGATACAAACCACTAGTGTTGCGTGGGTCGGCTTTTTTTAACACCCACCCCAACCCGACCCATCAGAAGATCCTAACCGCCCCGCCCAACCCGCAAAAATACGCATGGATAATGACCCGAAACCCGACTCAACCCGAAGAAAAAAAATCTAGAACCTTGTTTACAAC
Organism: Brachyalestes nurse; assembly: GCA_037974405.1. Lineage (NCBI taxonomy): Eukaryota > Metazoa > Chordata > Actinopteri > Characiformes > Alestidae > Brachyalestes > Brachyalestes nurse. Next base: position 5,647 of record JBBPCY010072590.1, read on the forward strand.
ACATTTGGTCGATAATGAAATGCGTTTTTGACCCGCCCGCACGCACCCACGATGTTTTAAAAATGTCTGCCCTAAACCGCCCGCAGGTCATCCGCGGTTACGCGCTGTTCACGGGTCGACCCGCACATCACTTCAAACCACAGGTGTACGGTAGCCATTTTTACTATCCAAAATGACCAGTGAACCTGTGTAACTCAGGAGTGTCTCTGAGTTTTATGCATATTGCCTACAAAGTCACAAATGGTCCAGCTCTGTTTTACCCATCAGCCCTGATCAGATCATGGTTCTCAGCTCCTAGAACATCAAACACAGCCCAACTTGACCCCCTTCTTCTCAAAGGTTGAAGACCTGCATCAAGCCTTTTCTCAGCTTTTGCACCAAAGTGGTAGAACGAACTTCCCCTGACCATTAGAACTGCTGAGACCCTCGCGGTCTTCAAATAGAGACTGAAGACCCTCCTCCTCACTAAGCACTTAACAGAATATCTACATCTCATGAACTAAATAACTCAAACTTCACCCCAAAAAGTCTTCTGTTTGTGATCTGATAGGACCCCGTGGACTAATAACTTAATCTCTGGTAGAATCTTCATTTTCTACTAGCAGCTCTTCATTTTAAGTCTAGATTTATAAGGGGCGAGTTATGTTGTATACTACAAAGCACTCATGGATAGGAGCATCTGTCAGATGCTGTAAATGTAGATGTAATTATGATCAAATTACTTAAAAATAAATTATGTCAGTCATATGTCAGTCTCCTACAAGACCAGGTGAACAGTCACTTACCTGGACAGAGTGTCTCTATAGGAACGAATGAAGACCAAACCCATTCTTCTTCAATGGGACAGGGATTGAGTGAGTAGGAGGGTTTCATGTTAGTCCAGCAATCTCTTGATTGCTTTTTGTTACTACAATCAATTTAATGTGCAATGATATACAATGCCATTGTCAATGTCATTTTCAATTCTGAGATCAGAATTCTGTTTTATTGACAATGTTACATGATTTAAAAATTTTAGTCCTGATATGCTACACAGGTTAGTTTGGCACCTTCTGCGCAAACCCTCTGATACAATAAGCTCCAAAAACAACAACCTTTAGAATTTATAGACAGCCAAAGAAAAAGTCCCATATGTTGGCGTGGGTGTGTGTGTAACAAAAGCCCCTAATAGGATGTGCACAGATATCTTGTTTTGATAAGTGGTTTTCAAGGTTCAGTGGTTTTCTAAAGTTCGGTTCAATACTGTAATGAAACTGATGTAAGTGTTACTATCAGATAGTAAATGGACTTATTTTTATTCATGAGAGGATGCTGTATAATACTGTAAGTGGTTATGATTGAGTCTCGCATGGCTTCTTGTGGCACAGTTGTTTATTTGCACCTCTACCCCATAAAGAGATTTTAAAAAGATTTTAAATTTACACCAACAGGGGCTCATGACACCAACAGGGACTTTAATGACTTCAAATACATAGACTCGTTCTATAGAGCATTTATAAGGTCAGACACTGATGTTGGACGAGAAGGCCTGGCTCACAATCTCTGTTCCATAATAATAACAACATAATTACAGCTTAGTTTTATATAACTTATAAAAGCAAAAATTGTGGCAGTAATCATAACCTATTTTTAATACAATTAGCAAAGTTTTATTATTTTTTGTGAACAAATATAGAACTACATGTACAAGGTAAATAACAATGGTATAAGACATATGAGAGCAAGAACAGAAACGTGACTCATTGTAGTCATTAGGGAGACTATAGGAGGTCCGTTTCCAGCGTTTAACCTGGATATTATCTACAGGACTAGTCTATGGTTACTCTTGAAAAATTCTGAAAGAAATTCATTCATGTCTAGATTTTCGGTGATGTTTTTCTCGTGTGCCAGAATGAGTAAATATCTTTTCCTTGAATACTCAGTCGTTTGTGGGGTTTTTTTTTCTAAGAACCGAACTATTTCGCGGAAACCACAGATATCTTCCGATTTTTTTCGCCTTTTTTCATGAAAATACATAATTTTCATGCATTTTAGGGCTAAATTATTAAGAAAAATATAATTTACAAATTTTGTCACAAATATTAACGGAAATTCAGCCATATTTCCATTTAAAATATGATGTATATTTAAAACGTGTTTTTTTCTCGGGTCGGGTCGGGTTTCGGGTCATTATCCACGCGCATTTTTGCGGGTTGGGCGGGTGTTAAAAAAGCCGACCCGCGGAACACTTTTCTGCTATGACTTTAAAAACAGCCGCAGTGTGGGAAGCCCCGGTAGCCAATCAAAGAGGCTGACTTCAGAGAGAGGTAAACTCAAATAAATACTGCTTTTATTTACGCTAATCACAGTTAAATAGGTTAAAAGCTGCTGTTTTTTTGCAACACTTTACTTTATGGTCACTGGGAGACATGTTTCGTCACACAAGAAATGTGCTTTTATTACTTTAACTCAAAGTTTTGCAGTTTGCGTTGGTGTCCTTGTTGCCATGGTAACCGTGTAGTTCAGCTAGCTTTTAGCCAGGCTAGCCTAAGCTAAACAAAGCAGGATTCATCTACTGTGAAAACAAAGTATTTCTAGGTCAAGAAGAATGTCCTCTTTTGAATGTCTGGACGCTTTGAGAAAACAAAACAAGGAGCTGCTGACGAAGCTGAAGATGCAAACGGAGAAACTGCAGAATCTGAAGTTAGCATGTCCAGACACCGCAGGACAAGAAACACCAGAGAGCTCCGAGTGTGTGACTAGTAAGGTTGGGGGTACTAACAGAAAGAAAGAGGGCGGAGTGGCTCTAACTAGAAGTAACGGTGACTTGTTTAAAGCCCCCGACCCCCTCGTTACCACCGTGGCTGTGGGTGAAAGGCCACGTGTTGCTCGAGAAGCACTGTGGAAATCGCGGACCTGGACAAAAAGAGCAGAAACGCCAAGTAAGAACACTACAAGTTTGAACCTGCTGCTTAGTGCATAAACTGTAAACTATAATGTTAGGAGAATAACTGATCAGTTGTCCCAGATATGTGCGTTTGCTATATTAAACAAAGATTTATTAACATCAGCTGAAACAGTGATATAGAAACTACTATACGTTATATGGACAAAAATATTGGGACACACCTCTTTTTTCAGGTGTTGGGCTAGGCGCCTTACCTCCAGTGATCTTAATGCTTCAGCAGACCAAGACATTCTGCGGACCAACTCCATATTAAAGTCTATGTATTTGAATGCCGTGTCATTAAAGTGGCTGTAGTGTGTTAAGAACAACACTCTGAATTTAGATTATTTGCTAATAAACGTTAAAAGCAGGCCAAAAGAATTCAGTTTGGTATATGTCACTTGTATTACTTTTATCTGGAACCATTTTTTCCAGTGTGGTCCTTTAAAGTGTTCATGGCATACTTTCAGGAGGGAAGCCCAGTGATGTTGCTGCTGAAGCTTTGGCACCAGCTGAACACATAACCAAAGAAAGCCAGCTTCCAGAACGCACCACATACGACAGTCTTCTCCAAGACCAGGGGAACAGTCGCTTACCTGAACGAACTATCTCTATTGGACAGATGAAGACCAAGCCCATACTTCTCCAATGGGACAGGGATCGAGTGAGTAGGAGGGTGGTTAGTTGATAGTCCATCAACCTCTTGACATTTTGTCTTTAAATGGTTGTGTTTTCAGAATTAGAAAACTTTATTGATCCCGGAGGAAATTGCTTAGATATTACAATCGATTAAATTTGTAATGATTCATAGTTTAAGATTTTATGTAATTTTCATTTCTGAAATGAGGATTCTGTTTGATTTGACACTGTTTTCAGTGTTTTATGATTCATAAAATATTTAGATTCTACAGTGTTCTTCTACTATGCTACCCAGGATGTTTGACTGAGATAAATGAGTGGAATATATATATGTTTTTTCCCTGCAAACCTTTTGATAAAATAAGCTACAAAAACAACAACCCCTAGAAATTATTAGCAACTTAGCAAAAGTAATGTGGATGTGTGTATGACAAATAGAGTGTTCCCAGATGATCAATGGTTTTCAATACATAGTTTCTAAGGTTCAGTTGAGTATTGTAATGAAGTTGTTGCAACTGTTACCACTAGTTAGTAATTGAACTTTCAGTTTTAGTCATGAAAGAATGTTGTATAAAAGTGGGAAAGTGGTTTTGACTGAGCCTTGCAAGTCTTGTTGTTGCAGGGAGGCTTGGACAGACCTTCATTTCAGTCTGCTGGTCCAGAGCTAGAGACTACATCAGAGAGACATCGTATGCAGCCTTTATTAGGTTATGACTGGATAGCTGGTGAGTTTGACACATTGTTATTTTCAGCTCTTTTCTTTTAAGCCCTTAAAATTCCCATACGTCATCTTTTCCAGATTACCATTCTGTTTCATTTTCCATAAGCCACAACATGCTGAAATGCTTAAGGAAATAAGAAAATTGGAAGAGATATCACTGCAGAGTGCAGTATTGCACTATATAAACAAATAAAAAGCATGTTCAGAAAACTGTATCTTTGTTTAAATGCTGCATTTTCATTCAGGATTGCTTGATGCAGAGAGCTCCCTCACTGAGCGCTCGGAGCAGTTTTTCAGTGAACTTCGCAGCTTTCGGCAAGTCAACAAAGAGGAATGTGTCCACAGCCAGTCCTCAGGGTGAGAGAAATTGTTGTTAAAGCACACCATGTGTAATTATTACATGTTCTTTTCATTATCTAGTACTTGCTGCTCTGTTCTGTGCCACATCAAGCCCCACTCAAACAAACACACTCACTTAGCCTCAGCGATGGGGACTCGAGTTTGAGACTCAGACTTCAGTCACACTTAAGTTGCACAAACAAAGACTTGTGACTTGACTCAGACTTGGGTGTTGTGACTTGCAAGTCATAACTCGTAAACAATGTTCATTTCATGGAATTATTTATTTATATCTTGCACTCTTTCCAACGTTTGCCATAGTAACCCCTGAAAACCGTTCACCTCGCCGCAGTTTCCCATTACTTTAGTCCAAATTATGGGCGTTCATAGGGATCTGTTCATCTCTGGTGGACAGGAGAATGTAAATTGTAATGTAATGTAATGTGATGTAACAGGTTGTCTTTTGGGCTATTTTGTTTTCTGTACTTTTTTTTCATTCGGCTAACCCAGTGGTTCTCAACCTTTTTTGAACAAACGCCCCCTGACCTCCTCATGAGCCTGTTGACGCCACCCCCCCCCCCCACACACACAAAGAAATAGGCTATTATCATAATTGACGGATGAAGATTATGAAAATATATGGCCTAA
>JBBPCY010072591.1:0-10917 GCA_037974405.1 Brachyalestes nurse
GTAGAGAAAAACAAACAAGAATTTGCAGGATGTGATTATTGCTACATTCATGTTTTTTGTAAAAAGCATGACAATATTTTAAGTAATCCAAAGTAATCAGAATACGTTACTCACACTGAGTAACTTAACGGACTACGTTACAAACTACATTTTCGGGGCATGTAATCTGTAATCTGTAGTGGAATACATTTAAAAAGTAACCTTCCCAACACTAATTATATAGCATAATTCTTCTTCAACGCACAGACTGTCAGAAATGAGCCCATAATGAAGAATCTGGGCTAAAGGAGTAAAATGAATCGTAAATTAGAGGAAGAGGCCAATAAGAGGTCTCATTTTCATAACCCCCCGCCTCCCCCTGATTCGTTAGGCAGTACAGTGTGAGAGACACAGGGTGAAGGAGCATCTGGCATGTTAAACTCAAGCTCATCGGCACGATAAGAGCCTCCATGCTTGCGCCAGTTGCACTGCCGTCATCATTTCACTTGGGGGTTGTGTAATAATTTTTCGGGGGGCAACTATGCATCCCTGCCAACTAAGCAATAGCTGTTGCCTTCGTGTCCCTGCAATTGCAATTGCATGGACACGTTCAGGGTCATGTATGCTTCGACATCACCCCGCAGTTTAAGACCACCACCCATATTCATGTTGGCACACGGATGCCACGGTTAAACAAGGCTCTTCAGATGAATATGTTTTTTTAATACTCCGCACATGTTCTTCCTGCAGGCTGTAACCTAATTTGGACTTGTTCAGTTTCTCCTGAGACATCCCAGGAGCCTCCCAGCATCTTCTCACACAAAGGACGATCTACTTCCCAGGCATATTCTCAGCTATTAAATTAAGAGCTGAAATCCAATAGATGATGAGGTTCACGGCACAGTTTTTCACTCAGAAGAGTCAAAAGACTCCAGCCATTATTACAGGGAATTACAGGGGTGAACACACAGCCTAGTCCTAGGTCACTGGTGGGGGGAGGGTGGGGGTGGTTCTTTCAATCCTGAATCATCAACTATTTTTATTAAGATCTTCATGACTGAGTGTGGAAAACACACACTCGGGACAGGGATTGAAACACACACACAAATACTCGGGACAGTGATTGGAACACACATACACACACAGACACACACACATACTCAGGACAAGGGATTGGAAAGCATTGATTTACAAGAGCAACCATGACATAGCCCCAGTACCAGCTTTTCTAAAAACACAGAAGAGATGTAAGAGATCTAAGAGATGTGATCTTCAGGATCAATAAAGTCATGTCACTATCTCTGTGAAAGCAGCCATGGCTTTAGATGTTTTAGGCTCTATTAAAGAACAGAATAACCAAAATAGCAGCATGACACAGAAATGGACTTATTAGAAGGGATGGTTAGGCCCAAAATCTGATACCAAAGCAAAGCCACTGATGTAAGCTTGTATCTAATGAGGCAACATGCTGTAATGCCAAATCAACACACGACTGCTCCACCTTTATGTGTTTTGCTCATATTCTGCAGGAAAACTAATCAGGCAACAAAAATGACTAATTTAGCATCAATGATTTTTTTTCTTTTTCTCACCAAGAAATAGCTAAGCCTGCTGATTTCTGCAGGCAATATATCACCGTCTCCAGTGCCAAATTCTCAGATGTTGTGCAAATGAATGCAGTGCAGAATGAGTTTATCAAACTTTACACACAATGGCATGAGACAAAAATGAATTATCCCAAAAGCATACATACGTTATCTCTGACTAAACAGGCCTCCCAAAGACCGGGCAGGGTCTTAAATTCAGCACCTTGGTCAGCGGTCTAAGGGGGCCACAGAAATAAAGCAGATTTGGGAACAACTGCTTCCTTATAAACAATAAATGATTATTTAAAAGCCCATTTACTAGAACAAAATGGCCCAATCTTAACTGCTATGAAATCAAAGTATTATTATACTTAATGCTTTAATTTATTTATGTTAATTATAAGCTATTACACATATACATTGTATTGATATTCTAATAGTATTATGAGTATTATTTTTTTAAGTATCATACTTTTTTCTTAGTGGTGGTCTGCAGTTGTTTAAAACCTGATTTCTTGAGTAAAGTCCAGATAAATGAGATGCAGGCGTTCATAAGAAAGCTGTGAAAAACTGCAAGTAGGAAATGGAGACAGGGAGCAGGTGGAGGACTTTAAGTGGAAAGCTATTTTGTCAAGCTTCAGCCCATTTATTCTGTAAAATGGGTTTTTGTATTCCATGAGCCCACAACTGCAGAATCTTGTTCATTGCCAACTATTTTTTCTATTCCAGAATGAAAGATGTTGATTTTCTTATCTCAACGGCAAAAAGAAGTGTGGACTGGTGTATCTGAAGGAGTCAGGAGGATGTTTCCATTGCTTTTATTAGTTCAGAAAAATGCAGTTACCTCTCATATTTTGTTTTGTTTTGTTATAGCTGTCATATTAAGAATGGTGGGATAACTAACCACTGAGGCCTAGAAAACAATTCCGTTTTACAGCATTCTGCTCTTAAAATGTTTTTAAAACTGGCCCAATGTTTCAAAGTTGTTTGTTCCAAGGCGACTGATGGATGATCATCATTTGCAGTGAAAGCTATTAACCTTGTCATGCATTATTGATGGTCCAATGCAAATAACTTCATTATGTAAAAAAATAGTAAACACAGCAGATTACACAAATAAAAAAACACACTTGAATTGACGAGGAGATTAAAATCTCATTCTCATGTCTGTATCAAAGACGAGTAAGGGTGATCGCACTTACAATATGATCTACATCAGTTTTCAACCACCAAGAAGTGACTGAAGGAAGAGAACAAAGCAATTAAAGGCTGGTTCAGTTGCACACTGAATACATTTTCATGATTTGACCCAATACTAAAGGGCACAATGTCAGAATTTTGAACTTGCTTTGTAGCACTTCATTTTTAAGCTTCTGTAAAGACCAGTTCAAGAGGAATCCCACAAATGTTCCAACATTTCTATGTAATTAAATGGTTAGATTCAAACAATCATTCAGAATGGTTTTCTCCACTCTAGAGACACTTAGTGAGTCAGAGTTTTTCTCAGTGGTGGTGATAGGAATCAGATATCCAAAGTGTTTAATGCCCCTAAGAGCATTAAGTTAATACATGAAAATTTCACTGGTACATTACAGGGTGCCTGAGACATCGCATGAAGCCTGAGATTAAAGTGCTTTTTTATTATTCATTCGTGAAAGAGATGAAGGGTAAGCAAAGTTTCCAGAGATTTTTTTGTTATTATTATTCAAATTTACCACTACAGTATTTTACCAGTGTCAGTATCATAAAGGGTCTGCTGGTAATTTTGCATTGTAAATAATATGGTATTGTGTTCTTGTCCTGACCTTTGTAGAGAAATCGTAGTCTCTACAGTCAATCAGTTTTCTCTACAGTGCACCATTTCACATCAAACCACTCAGAATAACTTTGTATCCTCAACAACTATATTCTGTAGAAGGTTTAAGAAATTGGTGTGATTATTTTTTAAGGTTCAGTCTGCCATAGAAGATTATCCATAGGTGGAACAGGCCAGGAGTATTAGATGTTTCAAACTTTGCCCTGTTTCTGAAGGGTATTGAGATTTGCTACATTTTGTGGTCATTTTGCCAAGTAGTGACTTTCTACGTTCCCTGTGTAAAGTATCCTAATGTTAAAGCTATACAATATAGGCAATGAATCCAGTTTAGTCAAACAAAACCAGACACCTTAGACTAAGAATATCAAAGTATCCATCACAATGGCAAGTAAACTTGTCATAATATGTCTCTTCCCAGAAGTCTGTCTTTTATTTTAACTCCTTGCAAATGTAAAAAAAGATGGATGGAATGTAATTAATGCTGGAACATTTCATGATGTAAGGAAAAGAAAGTGAACGATGAAGGCTGCTTCTGCAACTCACCTGATCCTCGAATCAGCCAATTAACAAGTCGTCCCTGATTTAAAGCGGATGTGTGGAATCGGTAAATGTGTGAAAATGCGCAGGCCAGGGAGGGGGGCACCTATGCTGTAAAAATGTTAATCCTATGGGAGACTGTCCCTGTCTCTGGTCCTGATTAGTTCAAACAAGCTCATGACTGCATCCAGATCAGCATCACCTGCTCCTGTTCATTGTTCATGGACTCATTAAGAGACACATACATCCTTCCTAGTTTTGCAAAGACTTGTCCGATAGCATTATAAATTCTACCCGAAGCATGTCTACCCGAAGTTATGAGAATGAGCTTATCTGTGGTTCCTGTTTGTTCACCATCTCATTTTAAATATATTTAATGGAAAAGCCAGTCACCTCTGGCTCATGGCTGTCATGCATTTCAGTGTAGCAGTGCATGGAGCCATGGTAACCAAGTAATGCCGACCATATCTCTAGCTCAGCTGCACTGCACTCTCCAATATAGCACGCAGCCCTCCAAATGCTTAATAAATATTGTAAAATATTAGATAAACATGTATGTATGTACAGTATATGGCTAGAGTGTATGTATGTATGTATAGAATTAGGCTGATGCCTTTGTAAGCTTGCAATGAAACGTGCACACACAGGAACTATTCATTGATGGTGCTTGGCTTATCTGGCCTATTTTAGGGGATTGTGTTGTAATGTTTGTTTAAATGGACTGAGGAACATATTCTTCAGAGCTTGGGTGCTAAACTGGGGAATAAGCAAAGGTCAGTGGTTAGTTAAAGATGAATATTTTCCCCAACAGACAGCTCATGGCCAGCAAAGTCTATCAGTGTTAATGTTATGATGCTCCAGGGACAGTTAAGTTACACTGATCACTGCAAGAAAAGGCGGATTTACAATCACACAACAAAGGAACATTTATTCAGTGCCCAAAAGTCCAATAATGTAAAGAGACGAGGAGCTTTGTCTGGGTTCAGATCAGCTTATTAGAACATTCCGCAGGGCAGGTCAGGAAGTGTTATAAATAACTTACAGAAACATTGTGATTTCTGACTTTATAATAGCACTATTACAAAGTATAATATTTTTTTTTATTTTAAGCATTTCTTTAAAGAATAAACAGGCTTCCTATCATGCAGAAGAACAATTTAATCATACAAAAAATGGTAATGGATTCCATAGTTTTTTTTGTATTTGTGGTTCTTTATATTGCCGCTGTCCTAAAGAACCCTTGAAGAATAATGAGTAACTAAATGATATATTCTCTTATCATAAAATTTGGTCTCAGACCATTATGAAACACTTGTGTCCATTAAAGCCCATTCATGATAGAAAGCCCCCATATCACCAAATCAACAGCAGAGCCTATTTTGTCAGTTTCATAACTGTGAGTGGAAAAAAAAATCCCTCTGAGGGTTTTGTTCAATCACAGTTAAAGGTCAGTTCTGAATTTAGTGCGTGATCATAGCCTGTCTTTCCCAGCAGCAGCCTTGTGGCTGGAGAGTGCAAGAAGACAGTTCAAAAAAGAAATCGAAACAAAAATTGGTAATAATTAATAGAGGGGAATTGGCAGTGACATCACATTATTCCCCTATGGATTTTCATTTCCATGTAAGTACAAAACCAGTCAATCTCTTACTCACTGCATTTAAAACTGTTTCATGATAATAACCTAGAGAGGGGCCCATTTATCAGAGTGATTCACTGTCAATTGAACGGACTTTCAAAAATGCTTTCTTTTTCAGCCACACTCTAGATTAAACAGACTGTTTATTCTTCCATCCCGTCAACATATTGGCAGGTTTTTATGGCCCAGGACGGACTGCAGCGGCTTAAATCACTTAAAAAAGGCTCTGCCTGAAACATGATAAATGCTGGGGGATAATAATTTCGTTTGGGGGGGATAATAATTTCGTTTGCATACATTTTTACTACATTCAAAAAAGGGTTTAGAAATGTGTTGCACCAGCAAATTTAAAAGTCTTAATGAAGTTGATCAAAGTAGACTCCAGAATGAGAAAACAAAACACTACCACAAAAAGTATTATAATAAGCCACATGTTACCACAGTCAAAAGAAGATCTTACATTCTTAACATTTGTTAATATAAGAAATTGGACCTTTTTTGTATTTGCATATATTTGTAAATACATTAGATATATAATATATTAAGTATATATTAGTGCTGGGCACGTTAGCGCGTTGTTATCGCGTTCACGCATTATTTGATTAACGTCAACAATTATTTCATGTACCTTAATGCAGTTTTTTTAATTACTCTTATTTTGAAAGTTCCTTTTTCTGTGCTCGATAGCTTCGCCTCGCTTTAACAGGGACACTCTACTAAAGGTACTGACTGCTTCTTCAAATTGCTGATAAAAGAAAAATGTTTCTGCTGGTCCCTGTTCAGAAAAAAATAAAACCGATTTATAAATGTTAACTTGCTGTTGCTGGGATGCTGTCTGATATACTGTTCTGGGGCCGGTTTCACTAAAGTAGTTTAGACTGGTCTATGGGGTATGATAGGTCTTACATAAGATTACATCTTACAACCCCATACATAGACCAGTCTAAACTACTTTAGTGAAACCGGCCCCTGATGATTTATGCTGCCTTGTCGAAAAATGCTACCATAGTGCAAATCCACAGCAGAGTATCGATTCATGCTACCCTGCCGAAAAATGCTCCCTTTAAGTTTATAGTCAGTTTATAACACTAACAATGATGAGAAATAGACAAATGATATGCATAATAAGAGAAAATACATTTTATTTAAAATATTTACTTATAAGCCACGTATCGATTCATGCTGCCTTGTTTGAAAAATGCTACCTTGAAACTTATTCAGTTTATAACACTGATAATGATGAGCAGCAAGTGAGGCTGGGGGAGATCATTTCTGAAACATGGTCCTTCAGTATTGGTGCTCCTCAAGGATGAGTCCTCTCCCCACTGCTCTTCTCCCTCTACACCAGGCATGTCCAAAGTTCGGCCCGCGGGCCCGCTGTCAGATTTCATACGGCCCGCAGTTTCGGTCTTATAATGTGTTATTTATGGCTCGCTAGCTCTGTCAAAATAAATTAATCATAAAACTTTAAAAAAGTAATTCCTCCTTTTACCACACGGTGGCAGCACCATTCTAATGCTATCTGGCTCTGCATCCGTGCCGCAAATCCCCCACTCATTTCTGCGACTGCAAAGAATTAGTGTTTTTAGAGTTATTCACGTCTGCTTATATTTGGTTACATTGCCATTTGAAATATAAAGGTAATTGTGACAATGAAAAATGTTTTATAACTATGTATTTCCATGTAACTTTTGTGGTTATAAAAATGTCAGAAGGAACTATTGACCCCTGGGCATCTTTATCAGATTTGGCCCTCTTTGCAAAACGTTTGGACACCCCTGCTCTACACCAATGACTGCACCTCCAAGAACTCAGCTGTTAAACTCCTGAAGTTGCAGATGACGCCACCGTCATTGGACTCATTCAGGATGGTGATGAGTCTGCATACCGGCAGGAAGTCAAGTGGCTGGTACTCTGGTGCAGTCAGCACAAACTGGAGCTGAACAAGCTCAAGACTGTAGAGATGATAGTGGACTTCAGGAGACAGCCCTCAACACTGCTCCCTCTCACCATATCAGACAAATTCCTGAGTACCACCATTTCCCAGGACCTGAAGTGGGAGACCGACATCTCCTCCATCCTCAAAAAGACTCAGCAGAAGATGTACTTCCTGAGACAACCTGGGGGAGTACAGGAAGTACAGTTCTACACTGCAGTCATTGAGTCTGTCCTGTGCTCCTCCATCACAGTCTGGTATGGAGCAGCCACTCAACAGGACAGGAACAGACTGCAACGGACTGTACGGGCAGCAGAAAAGATCATCGGCGCCCCCCTGCCCTCCATCCAGGACCTGTACCTCTCAAGAACCAGGAAACGGGCAGGAAAATCATTACAGACCCCTTACACCCTGGACACAGACCCTGACAGACCCCTCACACCCTGGACATCCTGGACAGTATAGAAGCCTGCAGACCAGGACCACCCGAAACAGGAACAGTTTCTTTCCCCAGGACCGCAACTGCACTTTATGTACACTCTGCGGTATGTATTTCTGTAATCCTTGTATTTTCTGTATTTAAGATTTAGATTGTTTATTATATTGTATATATATTAGGGCTGTAACGGTACAACAAACCCTTGATTCGGTTCGTAGCATGATTTTTGACCCACGATTGGGTTCGTATCGCAATTTTTTCGGAAGGGGTGGAGGTGGAGGAGAAATGAGTGCTTAGTGCAAGCAGTACCATTCGGGATGCCATTTTGTTTGGAGTCCTCATGTTCACCACGGAATTATGAATCAATAAACGCCTCAAAACACCGCTTCTTTTGCAATCTGTACAGGAGACCCCAAGGAATCACCACAGGCTGCCGCAGAACCGATTCTTCAGCTACCAGTTCACCATTGTCCAAAACTAAAAACAGGCTCCGCCCAGCAGGCAAAAATTTAACAAAAACTCGCTCAAAACACAACAAAACTCTTACAAACAAACAAACTCCCCAGCAGTTTTATTAGGTGTACCGCTCTGGGAGTTTGAATCTGCCTTCTCACACTGACACAGGTTTGTGGATCTGAGTGTCACGATTTAAGTTTAATATCACATATTGTTACAGCCCTAATATATACATATATATATATTTATAAGCCCTATATATATATATATATATATTATATGGGTGATGGGTGTGTCCGAAATCGGTAGAACATCTCGATGGGTAGCATGTTTTGACAGAACACCCGGAAGCATGATTAATGATGGTGGAAGATTATAATGGTTCCGGAGCCCATGCTATGGACTCTGAGGGTACAAACTAGATAAAAGTGAATGCTCTGCAGTGGCAAATAGCTTTGGTTTTATATAATTACATTAATTAATTTTTTAAATCCTTATAGTCACACCACAGCACAATGAGAAATTTAACCCATTCACCAAGTAAAGCAGAGGGCTGCCGCAATGAGGGTTGCCCGGGGAGCAGTGTGTGGGGACAGTACCTTGCTCAAGGGTACCTCAAAATATATTTTTCTCTGATTATGCATATTATCTGCCTCATAATTTCTCATAATTATAAGACTATACAGACTGTATAAACTAAAAGGGAGCATTTTTCGGCAAGGCAGTGTAAATCATCAGAACTATTATATTAGTGGGTGATGAATGAGAGAGACACATGAGCGCACCCCCACATTAAAATGCTTCTGACGCCCCTGCGTGTATGTACATTGTCTTAAAGTGCACCTTATAGATTAAATTAGTTCATTGTTGTTGCTGAAGCATTTTTTCCTTCAGCATATTAGGTTACATTTTTATTGCTGTCCATTACTGCACATGAACAGTGCAAAAGCAGTTCTTAAATAAAAGAGACGCTGAAAGTCTGTAATGTTCATTCACTCATAAGCCGAAATTCACTCATATGCCTCGGGCACTTACCCTCCTAACTGTTTTTTCCTTACTTTTTTTGACAGGGTTTGTTAAGGTGTGTAACGTATCTGGTAGCAACTTAGTTAAAAGCAGATGTTGATTTAAGTCTAGCTTTGCAGGTATGAAGAACAGGTGTGGACTACTTAAGCACTGATGTACGTCGGTATAGATAGGAGTGCTGCCAAATGCCGTAAATGTAAACTCTTGTTTTACATTTGTCTTAATCTGCATTTCTCTTGGTCTGGCAATCATTCCTTGCAAATCTTCCTTTTATTGTCAGAAATGCTTCGGCAGCCTAACTTGTAGACTATAGTGGCCTGAACAGTATGTTCAATTAATTGTTCACTCTTGAAGGCTTCAGGCTTGCACTTAAATTGAGTTACGGTTTGATTTATAAATCCATAACTGATCTATAGCTTTTAGATACTGTAGTTCACACTGCTTTAACGCTCTTTTAATGACTTGATCTTGTCGGCATAATCAATACATCAGCACCACGCCCACCTCTCTGCTATATTAATAGTGCGCGTGTTGCCCAGAGAGCGCCACGACCCTCGGGCGCCACCTGGTGGCGATTGGTGGAAACACATTTCAGCACAAGTGTGAAGATTAAGAGGTTTTTTAAGAGTCCAAAGGTTTTGAAGTGAGTGCATTAATTCATACTGCTGTATTGGATTGCATTTAAAAGCATAATTAAAAGTCTAGCCGAGTCGTGCGATCTCGGCGGCAGGCCTGGGGTTTAGATGGAGCTGATAAGACCTGAGCTTGGGGGTTAAAACTCTCCATGACGAAACCGGCCTATCCAGGCACACAACTCACAGTAACTATTTTTGAATCTGTCCGGCCCTTTTCCTGGACAAGGTTCCTGTGGGAGGGCCACTGTGAAGGCATGGGAATGTTCCTCCAGCTCACTTTCCTCACAACAGCCATCCAGCAGCAAGGAGAGAGTCTGGAGGAGAAACACTTCACACAACATTACAGGACAGGACAAACACGCTCCCAGACTGACAGGTAAGAGCTCATCTGTGTCAAGTCACCTTCTGTGGACAGTAGTTGACAGTAATGGACTTAGGCTGTGATGTGGTCTGACTGTGCAGCTGGAATGAAAGAGAAAAAGAGAAAATTCAGAGTTACAGTTCAGGTCACCAAGTCCTGGACTCATGAACCTGAATCACTTCTACACTTTGCTGTTCTTAAAGTGAGGGTGGATTTATCACAGTGTGAGGGGCAAAACAGGCTAAATCTGGCATTCCTAAATATCTTGCCATATTTAGGCATTTCTACAGCATGATCTCTTTGTGAACACATCACATTAGAATCTGTCAAATATATCATGACTTTTTATTGCCCCCTCTGTATGTCTATCTATCTATTTATGTATCTATTCATATACAAAAGAGTGAGAGAAAGCGAGAGAAAAAGAAAGTAGTAAAACTTCACAGAAAGAAGAAATTGATGTAATACAATCTTATTACATACATTTTACTTCTTTGTTTGTCCATTTAT
>JBBPCY010072592.1:0-10916 GCA_037974405.1 Brachyalestes nurse
AATAATAAAGTGTGTTTGAGTTGACTTAAGAGTGTGTTTGAGCTGATTTAAGAGTTTCTTGAGAGGGTGGGGAAGTAGCTAGTAATCTAACTAGTAATGTAACTAATTACTTTTGAAGGGAGTAATCAGTAATCAGTAGTTTAACTACATTTTTAAAGTAACTTGCCCAACACTGCACATAAGAGAAACTAAGCGAAAGCTACCATGGTGTATTGGATATTACATTAAACGAATCATAAAAATGTGACAAAAATGTGATCTCTTTTAATGCTCTTTGTTTCTCTATCTGTATGCATAATAGATCTACACACTGCTTCCCATGTGGACCACTGAGCTCCCTGAGTAGAAGAAGCTGGGTGTGCATGTGCTGTATCAACATACAGATATACCCCCTATTTCTCCAGAGATGGGTCTTTTGATCATTTCCTTTGAAGTTCAACATTTCTAGTCCATTAGTGCTGTTGGTATGGTGATTCTGCTGTAGAGTTCATGCGTAGAATCTGGATCTTGAAATATTTTTTTAATTATTGCCATACTCCAGCATGGAATACTTGTGGGATATTCAGTAGATAAGATAAGATAAGAAACACATTTATTTATCCTAAGGGAAATTCTTTTGTAATGAGGATGCTCAGTGCAACAAGAGGAATAAAGATAAGACAGTAGAGAATTAAAAAGTACAATAACAATAGCGCAACAGAATAACAAAACTATAAAAGATATGAAGTGAAAGTGACCATTCTGTCATATGTGAACACGCCACAGCACTAGGCCTGTAACGATACACCAAACCCACGATTCGGTTCGTATCGCGATTTTTGACCCACAATTCGGTTTGTATCACAATTCTTTTGGGGGAGCGGTGGAGTAGAGGGAAAAAGCTGGATAAAGCGAAGTGTCATTTCCTTTTACTTACATTCAAAATTCAGCTCGGACACGCACGCCTCCCCAGTGCATCTCTTCGGACCTCCTATTTCCCCTTGAAATTCTTATTTGCTGGACAATTATCCCAATCAGATGTCCGCAAATATCATGAACTTTCCTGAATTTGGTCTTCTGTGTGTTTTTTGTTTGAGCCTCAAAACTCGACCCAGAGACTCAAACGCATATGAGGTGCTGCGATAGAGCTTAGATCGGGCCCAAAAAATGAAACCCGACCCCACCCGAACCCATGCACCTTGTGTCCGAGCCCAGCCTGGCCTGACACATTAACTGTAATTATCGACCCAAGCCCGATTTAAACCCGACAATTTTTTAATACGTGGGCCGTTATAACTCACGTTCTCAACTGTGGGTGCGTTCGTAAACTGACACTCCGAGCTTGATCACAGCCCAGGACACGATCGGGCCGGTTTCGGGTTCGGGCAGAGAATCTAAACTCCACGCTGGGAGCGCTCGACTAACCTGAGAGCAGTCTCGGTTCATTAATAAGGCCAAAGGGGAAAAGCTCTGGGGATTGGCGCGTCAGGCCGTCCTTGTGAATTTTGGACTATAACTCCATCTAGGAAGGTCAGAAAGACTCGCATGAGGGCTGAATCGTAACAACCTCTACTATTTGTTACTACTAAATTGACGTGAAAATACATCAATCACGGTGTAAAAATGTTTTATTAGGAGGTGTACCACCCACGGGCCGGCCCCCTAGCGGAAATAGCTAACAGGTTTTTAACCAGTTGTCTTTCCTCTCTATAACTCAGACATTTCAAGATACTGCACTGGAATGTCACAATGGTCACGGGTGAGATTTGAGAGGAATTTTTGCTTTAGTTTCTATTGCAAAGCTATGCTTGAGCTGTTCCCTACAAGAACAATGAATGATACAGTTGGCCTTAGTTTGCATGGTCAATCCCCATGAAAAGAGTCACCCATTCTCACTTTGAAGTGTGTTCTCTATCCAGATTATCTAATGATGCTTTCACATGTATCCCTGACTGACCCATATTTTTTTTTGAAGTTATGAAAAACAGCCTATTTCTTTATTTCAGATACCAGAAAGACTATCCCTTCTACAATTTTATGTCAAAATGCATCATAGATGGCTCTTACTTGCCTTCAGGAGTGGAGTCGGCTCCCTATAATGGCTCTGTCCTTGCATATTGTGTAAAACAGTCTAAAACTGGTGTTTGCTCTCTTACATGCTTGCTCTTTTCTGCTCTCAGGAACCCCTCCCTCTGCTTGTTTTCTCCACCCTGTGGCCCTCAGTTCTCCCAGGGTCAAAGATCTTGTGTTTTTTTCTGTTTGTTTTTAAGATCTAAAATAAAAGAAATTTGGGCATTTTTGAGATGCCATTTTTAAAACCCCAGGAGCACTTATTATTATAACATGCTTTTTAAAGGGGACATATTATGCAAAACTCACTTTAAAAAAACCCATTATAATAGGCCTATGGGCTATATAAAACATGTTCATAAAGTTCTTTGCACAAAATCACTCTCACATCAAGAGATATCACCAGGTTTATTATTGACAGTTTCAGTCCTGTTCAAAACGGGCCGTTTCAGGGCTCTGTCCCTTTCCTGCAAATAAGCTGGCCACGCCTCACCCATCCCATGCTTACGGAACGAAATAAAACGAACAAGCTAGTTCATACTTAACTGCGATAAAAACAGAAAAGTAATTATTTGAAAGTACTTTCATCTCCCTCATCTGCCGACTTGTCACAGACAGCAGGTACACGACGCTGAAGTTAACTCCTTATTCACAGCTCCTTATTCAAATTTTCCGTTCCACCTTAAATACTTTTTTTAAGGTGGAAGGAAACCGATTGTTGCTGGGACACAGCCATCAAAAATGAAATGGAGCCACACAGTCCTTCTGTTTCTTTGTCTGGGAGAACAACACAACACTTCATGAGTGAGCTGCCTCTGCCTGTAGCCGTAGCTCTCGCTAAGCTCGTAAAACTAGCAGACAAAATGACGGACCTTCAACTAATCTAGTGCGTGGGATCTCGACAGATGAGGGGCGGTTCTATGCAAAATCACATATAGATATATTACCAGGTTTATTCTTCACAGTTTCAAGCCCTTTCAGAATGAGCCGTTTGGACGGAGGGCCCAGTGTGACATAACAATGGCATAACAATGTCCAAACAGCTCATTTTGAAAGGGCCTGAAACTGTGAACAATAAACCTGGTAATATCTCTTTATGTGAGAGTGATTTTGTGTAAAGAACATCATGAACATGTTTTGTATAGCCCATAGACCTATTATAACTGAAGTGAGTTTTCCATAATAAGTCCCCTTCAAAGTACAATAACTCTGGGGGAACTTCCATATAAAAAGTTGTTTCGCTGTACTACAACAATTTACTATTTGTTGCGATTAGAGTCTTAGAAATTGAAAGTTATACTCTTGAACAAGTCAGTGAAGAGCCATTTTTCGTTCTCTAAAGAACTTTTCAGTGAATTATTCTATGAAAAGACAAATTAATCCACCCATTTGAGTTTTTTGGGGACCCCCAACATATTTTCTTATGGAACCCTTATTAGTACCTTTATTTTTAAGAGCTTGTTAGTGATTTTATGAGAAATTCCACCAGTTTTTCAAACTTTCTGCATAGTTCAATCCCTAAAATTTTCAGTCTGTTTTTTGATGCGGCACGATGTTCTGTAGAGAAATTTACCAACTCAGAATTCTTTACAGTGGTGGTGATAGGAACTCGGATACATATATGCCATATTTATTTTTCTATCCTTCACCACAAGTGAACTTATGGGTGTCAGAGCTTTTATTTATCATGTTTATGTTGGTAAAATGTTGGTAAATGCATTTTTGTGGATGTTTTTTTGCCTTTCACTGTTTTGCATGTTCCTCTCCTTCCAAAACATATTTTATACAAATATTATCACAAACACGGTGTGTAATATCTTTATGTAAGGGAGCTTTTAGAGGCATCAAATGCTTTAGACAGTTGGTTCTCCATCACTGTGTGAACCCAACTGTAATTATATTGTTACTAATATTTATGATAGTTATATTAATTAAATTGTTAAGTAGCAGATTTGCACTTGTTTTTGACTTAACAAACAACAAAAATGTGGCAGTGTGAAGGCAAAAGTTGTCACCAAACTGGAATCATAATAAAACTACAGGAAGCTTTTGTTAAGAAGTGGAGGGGGTTATACAAATACGCCTGACCCGTCCGAGATCGCACTGATGAAAGGGTTTGTTTGAAGGTTCTTGCTCGAAAGATAAAAGGCAAATCCCTTGCCTACAATATCTTAATTAGCTTGTGTTGCTTTTCCGTAGCACCATGGCTTTGGCTGTCCTGGGTTTTAAGCCCTTGTGCCCTTCTGTCCCCATTTTTTTTCTGCAGCTGCTGCTGGGATATTTTATCCCTCCCTTTTATGGTCCCTTATATGCACCCCAGCCCAGTCTGAGCACCAAAAAAAAGGTGCATCTTAGGCACCCTTCAAAGGGATTTGCTCTTTCTCTCACCCAGTGGCCTCCAGAGGGGTTTAACCCCTCAGAACAATAAAGGAATGGAGAGTCCCCCCAGTGAGCGAGGTCAGCTGCCCACTCAAACTTTTGGCTGACCACTAAGGCCCAATGCAGCTGAACTTTTATTTGACGCACTGGGAAAATATTTTTCTACTGTATGACCCCCTCATCCACCCACCCCCGTTAAGACTAACCCACCTCAAATCAGGATTTTGTGAAAAATTTGTCTGCTAATCGTCTCTGCAATACTGATATCACAAAAGGCTACAATATGCAAATGAGCCTACAGCTAATCAGTGTTTCTGACAGGGTGACCAATCACAGCTCCAGGTGTGTTACTAGGTGTTCTGATGAATTTAGGACTTTGAAATTGTAATTAATTTCATCTTTAACCATTAAAGACCCTGACTGGCTGCAGTGTTTTTGAAGGGCTTGCATTCTACATTTTTCTTCTCCTTCTGTTTTCAGTTTTTAACGGGTTTGCATACAGAAAAACATAATTTATTCTTACATGACCATTCTCAGCATCTGTGTGCTCCTCAGTATTAAACAGGCTATTTTTGTTACTGTAAGACAAATATATGTAAATTTGATCTTTTCTGATTGGCTGCCCTATGCAACTCATTCAAAAGGCAGCATATTCCTGAAACACACCTTAGAACTTCAGCATGAAAGGACAGGACTAGGCTGCTGTAGGCTGAATAAGGAGATGTATTGAAATGTGTCAGTTTTGTGACATCACAAAAACAGCTTAATTTCCGTTTATGGACTGACTGAATGGAGGGATGTACGCTTTGAAACTTTAACAGTATTTTTACACTTTTTAAATTTGCAGATGAGTGATGATAGGTGATGACCAAAAACTGGTGCATCTTAGGCACCCTTCAAAGGGATTTGCTCTGTCTCTCACCCAGTGGCCTCCAGAGGGGTTTAACCCCTCAGAACAATAAAGGAAAGGAGAGTCCCACCCAGCGAATGAGGTCCCCTGCCCACTCAAACCTTTGGCTGACCATTAAGGCACAATGCATTTCACTGCGTGTTGTACTTGTATGTGACAAATAAAGAATCTTGAATCTTGAATCTTGATATGGGCCCTTTTATTATTGAAAGGCATTGGGTACACTAGAACCAGGGCTTGGAAATTGCTGTAAGGGTAAAGATTCTCAGAGGCATTCCGAGGCATAAAATTCAATGAGGCAGACAGAAAGATAGTGTGGGGGGGATCAAACGGAGATGGCAAGCACAGAGAGAGGGCACAGAATGAGCAACTCCTTTAAAGTCAAATATGGCTCAGTGACCTTTGTAGTCCCAGAGTGTCGTCGCGCAAGTCAAGCTCGTCTTGTCTCGCCTGGATGAAGGGAGATGGTGGACATGTGACCTGACCTTTTCAGGTTTCTCTTTCGCTGATGGTGGTGACACTCAAGTGCTGCCTGTTTTTATCCACACTGTGCCTTTTGTTTCAGACTTTCTATCTAAACTGTGGTTTTCATTATTAGATATATCAACAACTAAATGATTTACACTGTGTTATGAATAATAATTAAGTGAAACATGGGCCATCTAATAAAAATGGACTTAAAACCATGGGAGACCTGTCAAAGATTGCTGTGTTTGGATAGGAAGCCCTTAAAGAGTAATTAAACCCAAAGTCTGTTTTATTAAATCCTGAAAAAATGATTTGTCAAAACAACCAGCTCCTCAGCTTCTTATAAAACACTGGATGCCAATAGCCATCCACATCTATGATCTCCAACATTTCTCTCAAACCGCTCAAACCACCAGATCCTTTCCGAGGTGCTCCAGACTTCTGGATGTGTTCTGTGACTTCTGATATGCAAAAATGAACTGAACTACAGACAGGCTTTTTTTGACAGTTTTTAGGCAGTGGTTTTGAAAACAGGTTCATGGTTATGTTTTGTTCATTTTTACAGCTCACAGTAAGTCATACTTAGTCCTAAAATATTTCCATGAAAATTATTTTTTCTTCAAAAGTGTAGCATACAATATTTGTATTTTTTCTGCAACATTAGATTTGCTCTGTGTGACTGTGAGCTACAAGGCCGATTCTTTGGATCTTCCAGTGTGTGCCAAGTGGCGGAGCAGCAGATTAAGAAATTATCCAGCTGAAGTGGAGCACTTCAAAAGAACAGTGGTGGAGCAGAGTGTGTGTGCTTGTAGGATTTAAATTAGCTGGCCTGTGATTCTGATCTGACCCGACTCTTTCGGTTTTGGCTGGCTGCGCCGCAAGCTAGCAGGAACAGTTCAGCACTATATGGCATGTGACGAGCAAGTGAGGGTCTGTGCCAAGAATGCATTGTTCTCTGCTTTAGGCCTCTCTGGTATCAATGCACATGCTCAGGGTTAGCCACATTCATCCCTACTGTGCTTCTTCAGTGTAGTGCACTTATGCTGCAGACGTTTATTGACACTTTGCCTTCTTTTGAATCTGAAATTTGATTGTACTTTAGGTATGTTTTGTTTCAACACCTTCATCAGAGTATCATCCTTGGTATGAAGATGAAGTTTTAAAAACACTCGGGTCATTATGTGGCACTGAGACAAACAAAATGCCACAAAATGCTATGGTTCAATTCTGAGATGGTCGAACGTGGACCATTTGTTGAGCCAGAATGACCCAATTTGTTTCTATGCTCATTTTTAAATGCATTTATAGAAGCTCCTTAGGACAAAAGTATTAGGACCAAGTATTCTTTGACAGCCATTCATATACCTTGATGGCTCATCAAGGTAATGTCTATGTGAGGGAAATACTTCTAGGCTACCAACTAGATGGGAGTTTGGTCACTTTGGAATTCTGTATTATAGAAACTGATTGCATGTTTTAATAAACCCTCATATGCGCTGGTCATTATCGGTGAAATAAAGCATTCCTGTCCCCACTGTTTTCTGTTATTTTCAAAAGTATTACATTACCCCAATCCTTTTGCAAGAGCTCTTGATGATAGAAAATTGTCCATTACTCCAAATTTTTGCAGTGGTACTGGAAAAGAAGAAGAGAACAGTGTCATGTAAAATGGAAAAAGGGTTCTCCATCAAAAGAAGGAAACAGTTAAAAGAATTTCCTGCAAATTTCCATTTAGTTGAACTGAGTCAGAATATATGGACTTATATGGACTATTTAATTTGTTTTTCTTTTTATTTGGAGTGTTAAGTTAGATTTTTATTCTTGTTCACTTCTTTTTCATCTTAGCCCAAATCTCATCGTTCTGCAGGCCTGCAGAAACACTTCTTTCCCCTTTCACTTCTGTAACAAGCAAAATCTGGTCTGACAGGTTTTGTAGAAGTCACAGGAGAGGATTTGCATTTCGTTCCCTCCAGTGGGACAGCCCGCCATTCACAGGTCGTTTCAGATCCCCAGAATATCATGTTGCTGACCCAAGCTAGTTTTACCCACCTGGCAGGGGCTTGGAAAGGAACTCCTGGGCCTCTGACCTGGGCCTCCACAGGCCTCCAGTCGTCGCCTCTCTTTAACTCCACCTTCTTAGGTCCCAGCCAGCCGCTGACCTGGAGTAATGAGATGACATGGACGTCATCCAACAATATGACTGGGTGTTCCACGCCGTGCAATAGGGAAGTCTGACTTTCAGAGCCTGTCGTTCATGACTGCTGTCAAATTCAGAGCCTGTCGTTCATGACTGCTGTCAAATACACAACCTCTGTGCATGATTGACTGGTCAGTTGAAGGAGCGAGGTATAGACCCCAGGGGTTGTTATGCCCCCTGATTGTGCTTAAATCTGGGAATTCAGACATCTGTACAATGGACAGTAATTCTCCTGCACTTTGGTGGTGCTTGATGGTGTCCTTGACTCCCAAACTGAACTGTAAAAACAAAATAATTAAAAATGTTCTTCTTTGCTGACCGTAGTCAGTATGTTCTGTTGAATTCTGCCATGTGAGATGCTGTCCTACGCAAGTAACATTGTTCGCATCTGGAGGATTAAAAGCTATCCACTAGGGGGGCAGGACAGAGCTGAAACACTCCCTGGAGGCACAAGAAGGCCTTCTTTGATTGTTCAGATTCATCACAGTAAGGTCAACAGTATCAATGTGTTACTGTTTATGGGGAGAAAGTGATTGTTGTCATGATTTGTGTAGTCTGGCGCTTACATCACGTCACGTTGTGGTACACTTCCTTGCTGGTTATGTTGGTATTAACTTGGCCATTCCAAAACATTAACTTTTGCTTTAAAAATTCTTTGGTGGAACATCTTGTATGCATTGTCTTCCTGCAGGATCTCTTTGGATTCTGTTCATGCACATGTGTGAGGACTCTTTAGAGATGGTTTTGTAGCATTTCCAGCCTGATGAGCATCAACAGCCCTGATACAGTTCCACCAACAGGTGCTTGATCCCAGTTCTTTAAATAAAACAAGGCACCTGCTCGCACCGCATCTTAGAAGTTAACATACTTTTTCAGCTCACAGATCTGTAATACTGGATCATTTTCCTCAATCGATAAATGTTTTTATTTATTTGTTGAATTGGGTTCTCTTGATTTAATTTTAAGATTTGTGTGAAAATCTGGTGTTTGAAGTCATATTTATGCAATCTACAGAACATTCTAAAGCATTCCCAAACTTTCAAGAATTTCAGCTTCGAAAAAGTGCCAGATCTCACCACTTGTTCAGTTACCATCTCAGTTCTCATTATCATTTAAAAAATTAAACATACCAAAAAACACTGGAGTGTCTATAAACACTCAAAAACGAGATTTGAAAAATCAAACCATCCTGAACTAGCTCCCAATCTGGAAAATTGCTTCAGATTGAGAAAATTTGTCACAAGGGTGAAAATATTGCAGGCTGAGTTCAAGGAGACAAAATACAAACTGCTCCCAAAACTGTATCTCCTGTTTTGTCCCTCATAGACAAGATAAAACCTCTGTGTGTGTGTGTGTGTGTGTGTGTGTGTGTGTGTGTGTGTGTGTGTGTGCGTGTTGGAGCCCTGTGGTCTTTCGAAAATGACTTGTTCCTTCTTTGTCAGGAACCACATGGCTACAGAACTCTAGTGCCGTCCTACAGATGACTGCTGGCTGTGCATATGGTGCGTGTTCAGTAACCTCTCAATAAAGAGGGTGAAATGAGAGGGAAGCACTTCTTTTTCGCATTATAACCATGATTGAGTGTGTAAATCCTTGCTGTACCCTCAATTTTCAGTTTGTGCAGTCAGACGAAATGTATCTGTTATTGTGTTTGTTCACGTTTTAAACAATTTTGCCAGTTGGATCTTGTGAGATGCAGAAGCTTACATTTGGGTAGGAAGAAGAACCGCTTCTGGTTCCTTAAAAAACCTTTCCAAACAGTTTCAATTCAGTTCTTTTGGCAACGCTTGGATCTTGTTTAGGAAGCTTTTTTTTGTGGCCAAACCCCGATGTGAACATTCAGGTCCCGTCGGCTTCAGAGAAATATTTTGAGCTCTACAAACTGTTGCCAGAAGTTAAGCAAGGTGGAGTGTGTGATAATTACCTGCTCTGATACACTGCCATCCCCTTCCAACAAAAAGAAAGATTCTTTCACACACAAACAAGCAACCGCAGCTTCCACTGGTTTGCAACGACTGCTTGAGGGCGGGCAGACTTTGATGACAGGTGCTGCTGGTAGCCGACTGCCTGGCAGAGCTTTAGACAAAAACAGGCATTAAAGTTCTTCCTCATGTGATTTGTTTTTGACTGAAATCTTGGAAGCTTGCCTTTTAAATGCCACTGATTAGGGGATACATATGTCTCAGAAATAAAAAAAACATTCTAATTTAGTTTTACATGCTGCAAGTTCTCCTTTCGCTCTAGGGGAGGTTACAAGGCACTCCTTTTCATGTCCTCACTGTCTTTTCAAGCATAATGTTTTTCAGAATGTGGTTTAAGGATTGACAGTGTATTTATATGGTGTCTGTTATAGAATTAAATTAAGTTACAACATTTGACTTGAGCAGATTAGCTTCTCTGTGTTGTGTTTTCAGTAGGACGGGGTCAGCTACTGCTGTTAATCTCAGAAGATTTTAAAATGGTGATCATCTGATCGCTCCCGAGTGCATCTCACATGGTCCACATTTTTAACTGACTTGCAATGCATATGGGTGGAGCAAAATATTCTAAAGCACTGCTTTTATGACTGTGCAAACATAATAATAAATAAGTTATACAGTAGTCCCACGCAGATGTTTTCTGAGAACCGAACTCTCCACAATACGTGGAAATACTACAAAATATCCTCCAACTTTTTTCCTTTTTTTAGCATTTTAGAGCTAAATTATCAAGAAAAATATTATTTGCTAATTTTGTAACAAATATTAACATAAATTCAGCTACATTTCCATATAAATGTATAATAAATGTATAATAAGGTTTGAAAGTAGCCAATCCAAGAACATTTTGCAGAGAGAGAGAGAGAGAGAGTGAGAGAGAGAGAGAGAGAGAGAGAGAGAGAGAGCAATCACACATGCACACACTCTCTGAGTG
>JBBPCY010072593.1:0-10915 GCA_037974405.1 Brachyalestes nurse
ATAGTAGAGACAAAAAGAGAGAGAATGAGTTAGAGCAGGAGAGAGAGAGAGAGAGAGAGAGAGAAAAAAAGTGAGAGAGAAAGATAGAGGATGGGGAAAAAGAGAGAAAGAGAGAGATAGCAAGACAAGGATTATATAAAGAAATGGAACAACACAAGGAAAAGTGAGAGAGAGAACCAGTTGAGAGAGAGTGAGAGAGAGAGAGATAGAGCAAAACAAGGCCTATATATATATATATAAGGTGAGAACGAAACAAGGAAGATGCAGACAAACAGAGAGAGGATAAGTTAAGAAAGAGAAATAGAATGAGAGCGGCAGAGAGAGAGAGAAAAAGAAATCAAAATGAGGAAAAGAAAGGGAAAGGGAAAGATGGGGAAGAAAACAAAGAAGATACAGAGAAAAAGAGAGAATGTGTTAAGAAACTGTGAAATAGAATGAGCAGAGAGAAAGAGAGAGAGAGAGAGAGAGAAAGAGAGAGAGAGAGAGCGAGAGAGAGAAAGAGAGAGAGAGAGAGAGAGAGAGAGAAAGAGAGAGAGAGTGTCTGTGTGTATTTGAGGCTCTATGTGGAGGGAATATTAATCCACTCATCCCGCATCACCTCTCTCTACTCAGCGCTCCATCACTCCATCACTCCATCACTCCGCTCCGAACGCTCTGCCGGAGAGATCAAACACACTGCACTCAGGAGCAACGGAGTCAGATTCATCATACCGATTCTACACACACACACACACTCTTTAGCTCTACATTACACTTGTTGGCCACTTTTTTGGAAACCCCTCTCTGCCATACAGTTATGGTGCTTTTCCTCTGGCACAAGGAACCGCACTGTACTGCAAACAAAATGTTTCCATTATAAGTAAAGTGATCCGAACCCGAGCTGCTCGATGGCAGGGTCAACAGCGGGTCGCAGCCCAGCCGACTGCATCACTGCTTTCTGATTGGTCAAAATGTCATCACAACAGATAGAGACTATTGTTTTTTTATTGTCTGCAGAAAAAAAACAACAATGGAGACACAAACTAACAACTGGAAAGTTTGGGCTGAAGATAAATTTCAGAGGGAGTTTTCTATGATGCTACAAATTTGAATGTGAAGGTGAGCCAGGACATCGCTAACAAGTTATCTGGGTTCAGTTTTCATCACATGGCTGAAGAATGCCAAGACTTGTAAAAACTCAAACGACTATAAAGCATAAAAGGCCACAATAACAAAAGCGGCTCTGACAGAAAACCGCTCACTGATCATCTAAACAGTTTTTAAAAGTCATTTTTGCAGGTGTCTAAGAACTTTGCACAGTACTGTAAGCTTCTGTAATCCACTGTAGTTACACTGTTGTTGCATTGATTGTTAAAGCACCAATAATGGTAACCCTTTAAAAGTGTAATGTCAAGTGACCATTCTGTCTATTTAAACCATTCACCAAGTGCAGCCGGGAACACAGCGCCCTGGGGGAGCAGGGTGTGGGGATGCTACCTTACTCAAGGGAACCTCAGTGGTGCCACCCACAGTCCTGGGATTCAAGCCCACTGCCTTCTGGTCACAGGGCCAACTCCATCAGCTATTGTTGAGGACATTCTGTTTATATATATATATATATAATTTAATTATTATTATTTGCATTATTTCTCCATCAGAACTCTGATGTGAGATAATGGTTCTCTGCCATATAGAGCTGTTAGAGCACCTTCCAATTAGTGTGGCTGTAGTTTTTTTCTGGACATCTGTCTGTGCGTACTGGAAGAGGCAGGCTGTTAAAAATACTTCCCTCCCCCTCAGTGTAACTGCAAGGCTGCTTGTATTTGTTTTAAGAGGCACTTGAGGGAAATCTGTCACACAACACAACACTTATGCATAAATGTGTTGCTTCTCTTGAAAAAAAAGGCTTTCAGTTCAAAACTTTTTCCCCTAAAGAAAAACAGAAAACAATTCCCAGTTCCATAGCCTACAGCAACACACATTTTAAGGAGTTAAAAGACTTTGAATGGAAAAGCAGTTTTTTCCCCCCACCCACTGTAAGTAAGTATGCAAATTTAATTTATAGGGCACATTTAAAGAACTGTGCACCAAAGTGCTGTACAAAACAAACCCAAAACTAAACTATATATGTATGAATACTGTGGATTTATATTTAGGTACACATTGGAGTGTCCTCAGCTGTTTGGTAGCAGCAGGCATTGAAAAAACATGATTACTGTTCTGTCAGTGCCTGCTGCCACCAAACAGCTGAGGACACTCCAATGTGTACCTAAATATAAATCCAGTGTTCATACATATATATAGATTTCCACTATGTACATATAAACACATATATAGGTATATATACACACAAATGTCTTCATTTATATTTTTTGTAATTGCTGCTCTTACCTTTATACTGTCCAAGTTCGACCACAGCAATGCAAATTTCCCACTAATAAACTTTTATCTTATCTTGTCTTAAACAGAGCTAACAAAATGGGGGAAAAAAAGACAAACTGAAATAAGTTAAAACGAGAAACAGCAATATCAACTAAACTCATTCAAAGACTTGAATATTTTGAGCCTACTACCCATAGTTTAATATTACTAACCACTAATGGTGCCAACTAGTCTATTAATTAGTCAACTAGTCAACGAATCTTCGGACGGTCCAGTTAAAAACATCTGGTGATGCTTTATGTGACTCCGAAGAAGCAAATGTTAGCTCCCCCTCCCAGCATGGCAGTACTGGGTACTGGAGACGCGCCTCTACTAAATTTAGAAGGAAACTATGTAAACAGTCCAAAAAACATACAAAAATAATCACATTTAAGATTTAACTATGGTGAAATCTGATACCCTGTCAGGCAGAATTTCCTACAAATATAAAGAGTCAAAACATAATTCGATCAGACTCTGAAAGGCTGGGGTTTCCAATAAAGTGGCCAGTGCATTTTGGTTCTACAGAGAACAGATAAGAGTTTAACAGACCGATCATGTGCACTGAGCTCATTACACTTTGCCTATAGGGCTGACTGTCACACACACACACACACACACTGTTCCGATCGTAAATATCCTCATTAGCACATTCACACCTGCAGAACACAAAGGGTTCTATTAGACAAGCCAAGCTTTTTATAACAGCTTTAAACATGTATTTATAGCATGTGGACTCCCACAGTCATGGCAGGCAAGTTTGCACATGTATAGAGTCCCACTATACACACACACACACACACACACACTTACACACACACGTATGCACACAAACACACACACAAACAAATAATGTCTATCAAAAGTTTGGGCCCATCTTTTGAAAGCTGGCAGCTACAGCAGCCAATACTGTGGGTGTTCTCAGCTTCAACACCCAACTTCATGTTCGTCAAAGAGTTGAATTCGATGTGAAGATCAGGTCCTGCCTTAATTAATGATAAGACCAGTTTATTTTTCTTAACTATAATTAAAAGCACTAACGTTCGGACAGCTGCCTCAAGTGTTTAGAAGAAAGAGGCACTCTGGGTATGGGACGGTCCCAAATGAAAACAATACCGCAAAAAAGATCGATCAAATTATATTCAGGATTGTTAAAGTGGACGTCCCTTATCAGGAGTGTATAAATGTGTATACACCCTAAAAACGAATTAAAACAGGCCATTTTAATGGCTTTATATTGGCAAAACGTGGATCTGGCATTATGCCGTAAAGGCTGACCTGTATAATAAGAGCTAGAGCAAAAGAATTTGAAACAGCATGGAAATCAAGGTGCACATGTATTTTAAATGAGCTCTGTCGCTGTGTATGTCTATGGGATTTTTTTTCTCTCTAACTGTAAATGATGTCTCTATATATTATTTCATGTATTTCAGTCATTCCCAAGGTTTGATTTAATGGCTATGTGTTACACAGAAAAGGCAATCCAAATCTTGGCTTTTGTATATGAAAAAGCTCATACTGACACTCTTTGGTCCCCAGAAGTGGTTTAAACACCTGTCTGTTTTGAGTACTACCTTCTCAACAGGGGAATAGAGCGGCCTATGTCTTTATTCCCAAGGGAGCTCTGATCCTGTCACTAATAAATGCATTTTTCACACAGGATGCTGTTTCCCTCTTAATAAACCTAGTCAGGTTTGAACTGGTGTTTTTGCCAACGGGCAAAACGTGTTCATCCATATTAAAACCACTGTGAAAAGCTGAGAGCTCCCAAACTTTTGACGGTCAGCGTTTCTAACCAGGCATAACAAAGTGCGGCGCTTACAGTGAGGTAATTGTCGGAGGCCCTGTGGGTGCAGTGAGCGTAATTAGCCGTTTTTGCAAGGCAGTGGGGACTGACAGTAAGGTAAACAGGCAGGCCTCATTAAACTATCACAGACGTATCCTAATGATGACACGAACCGCAATAACAGGCAACACTAACACACACTCCCTCGGCCTGACAGGACTCGGCGACTCGGAGTGGGAGGGAAAATACAATACAGCGCAGTAGAAGACTAGCTAGGACTGGCATCATTTGATTATTTTATTAATTAAGCAATAATATCAATATCATGCAAAGATCAGAATCCAAATCACAACGCTTTATTAATCCTGGAAGAAAATACTCATGTTAGGACCGCGCAGACACACAGAGACACAAAGACAAGCACAATACAAAATATAAAGTCTAAATAAAATCAGAGAAAAGCTCTGCAGAGATACAGTATACCCCCAGGTTTATGTGGATCAGGTGTCGCAGATTCAGTCACACGCTGATTTTTTTGAGAGCAGAACACATAGTTTTACGCAGAAATCCCCACAATAACGCGGTAACTGCAAATATCCTCCGCCTTTCTTGTGACTCAGGGCATGCTGTAGCTGACCTGGAAGCACTTTTTTCAAATTCCACACCAGGGTTGAGCCCCTGAGCTCCAAGCGCGATTTCTCCGCGGCGCAAGCACTCAAGACACTTCAAACTCCACAGTTCAGTAGATCTCCAGGAGACCTTTCCAACGAGTGCTCATTTGTATTTTTAGCCCGAGTAGATTGGGGGTTATTCCCCGAAAACCGTTCACCTTGTCGCCGTGTCCCAATACTTTTGACCAGCCACCTTCCGAGTTGCATATCTCAGCGGGGAATTTAAATTAAAAGAGGCGAATACGAGTTTACCTTTACATTTTTAAGGGTAATGCCTTAAACTGAGTTTAAACTGAAATTAAAGTGTTCTGGGAGCATATTTGGGGGCATATTTAGGGTTTACACTATAAAAAATAGGCATTTTTTTTTAACCAAAACACAACAACGCGGTTTTTCACTATACGTGCGTGAGCTCTTGGAACGTAACACCCACGAAAGCGGGGGATTACTGTAGTCTATATGAAATACTCTATGCTTTATACACAAATGATGGGGTATAAATACTACAGATAAGTAACTTGCAGTACAGTGAATCACTAGTAACACAAATAGAGGTTAGAAGTTGCACATAATAGAGTGCAACTTGGAAACGGTGCAACTTAATTTAGCATAAAGGAGCATCAAGGACAGCAGGATCCTGTTTAGATAGCTAAACTACGCTGCCTCTCTCCAACACAAAGTCATTTAAAGAGCTCTTAGTTTAGCACGCAACCCTGAGCTTCAAGAGGCAAGATAGGCTTCACGCAAAACTTCACTCTAATTCATGTTAATGTATGCAGACTTCGTGTGCGTGTGTTTATGTGTGTGTGTGTGTGTGTGTGTGTGTGTGCATTGTACTTAGTGCCTCAAAACCTCAGCAGTTCTGCTGAATGAATAACAATAAAATTTGCTGAAAGTAAAAAGACTGACCACGTACACGGCACAAGCTCAGAGCCGTGAGCTACTGGAATGACCATCATTACTGTATGTGTCATCCTCCTCCTCCTCCTCCTCCTCCTCCTCATCATCATCATCATCATCATCATCATCATCACTTATGTGCAGCAGCCTATAGAAACCTATAACATGGTGAAATGTATTATTTCAGAATCGGAAAACTTTATTGAGGAAACAGTTGTGTGGGACTGTTTCCCATTTGGGACACGGCAATCATTTCTGTACTTTTATGACATTTAAAGGACCCATATGCTATTACTGTTACATGCTACTTGATAGAAAATAACTGAGGCCAAGCAACATCCCAGCAATGAGGAACTAGTAACTATTTGGGACACAGCAATAGTAATTTACCACAGCAGTACAGTGTTAAAACAGAAATTCTTACTAATACAACCTTTTCACTGATATGCCACAAATAAGACATGCACAGTGTATATGATGCTGCTAACATTGGCTCCTTGAGTTGACTGATTTCAGTCAGGAATCTGGGATCCGTTTTTTATGGGCTGTAAAGGGCCGAAATGCTACCATTGTACTAGGCTATTTAACTGAAGCAAAACCAGTAGTGTTTCCCATTTGGGACACGCAAACAATAAAAAGTGAAAGTGACCATTATGTCACACGTGAACACAGCAAACAGTGTGAACAGCACAAAATTCTTCCTCTGTATTTAACCCATTCACCAAGTGAAGCAGCGGGGAGTCAGGAACACAGCGCCCGGGGAGCAGTGTGTGGGGAGGGTACCTCACTCAGGGTACCTCAGAGGTGCTTAGCAGTCTTGGGAATCATACCCTAACCACTAGACAACCATATAGCCTATAGTGCCTATAGTGTTAAAACAGCTGAAGTCCTTCCTAAAATAACCATTATACTGATATGCAAATAAATAAGAGAAGATATGTGACATACAAACAGTATAAAACAGGCTGGCATCAGCTCCTTGAGTTGAATGATTTAAGTCAGCAATTCTGGGACAGGCTTTCTATGGGCTTTAAAGGGCCCACATGCTGCTAATATGCTATGCTACCTGATGAACCATAATGGAAGCAAACACCACCTCAGAAGGTGTAGGACTGTTTCCCAAGTGGGACACGGCAATAGTCCTTGTTACATCTCTAACACAAGTATAAGGTTTAACCAGCTCACATTCTTCCTAATACAACCATTGCACCAATAGGCCACGAATAAGGGCAGACATGCAACATGCAAACAGTGTAAACATGCAAACATTAGCATTGTGTTGACTGATGTAAGTCAGGAATCTGGGATCTCCTTCTTATGGGCTTTAAAGGGCCCATATGCCACCATTGTAGTCGGCTACTAGGTGGACCGTAACTGAAGTAAGCAACACCCCAGTAGTGTGGGACTGTTTCCCATTTGGGACACAGCAATAATAAAGAGCATTATAGTGTTAAACCAACTGAAATTCTTCTTAAAACAACCTTTAAACCGATATGCCACAAATAACAGCAGATATGCGACATACAAACAGTGTAAAACATGCTTACACTGAGTTGTTAGTAACTCTTTCAGCACCTCTTCAGCATCTTCCCCTGTGTATCAAGGGGCCGAACATTATAGAAAAACGTATAGAGGGCACATATAATCAGCCTCTTGAGGTTACAACAGAATTTAGTTTAGGTTTAACCTTTAGCATATCAGCCCACTACCTGCACTTCTGTCAGTCCTTATCCCACCGCGGCACTACTTCCATCACTTAGCTGCATCAGATGACAGTGTGATCTTAGGGATGGTCCTAACATCAAGCCTAGAATCCGCAGCTTTACATCCGTACTGATGACTGTCATATTTAATATAATATTTACCAGCAGTGTCTTGAGAGTAACTGACGGATAAGAAAAACTCCTGAAATTCAGGTGTGACGCGATATTTAGCGATGAGAAGCCTCGGTGTATTCATATGTACGCGCCATAGGTTTACCTCTTTTTTACTTCTGCTATCAAATACGAGCCTGATTATGAGGGAAGGAGCATTTCAGAAGAATACACTGTTAATTCTAGCTTCTGAACACCTTGCTTTGGCCAAAACCAAATATCTGAAGAGTGGAATGGTACAAATATCAAGATTTAAAGGCAGCTATTAAGGAAAAAGTAGTATTGGAGCATCCCTAATTTCTTTTGTTCTATTCGATATGGAATTTTGACACAATTCAAAATAAAGCACACATTTTAAACTATGTAAAAAATGGAGATACAGGGTTTTGTACTGACAGAAACGAGTTTCCCTCAGACTGCTGAGAACGGAACAGATGGCCAGCATTGTGAGTTAATAAGTGTCATAAAGACAATTTTCATACATTGTAATATATATATATATATATATGTTACAGGATAGAAATCCTGGACAACTGTCTTATAGGAATCTATAACACAGGAATCCTATAGAAATTCCTAGTGTGCCTATAGTTCTTTTCAGTAAGTGATGATGTCTCATTTTCTCCTCGTTAACATTCCCAACCCATAACGTAGCTTTTCTCTTTCTCATTCCATATTCTGTTGTTATAATTTTACATTGTAGATTCACCCCTCTCTCTCCTTCCCTCTGTCTCTCTCCTCCTCTCCCCTCCCTCCTCTCCTTATGTCATTATGAAGTTCTAATTGAAAGGCACACTGGCATCCCACAGAGATTTTGTCTTCAGGGACGTATCTGCAGAGACGGGAGACCGTTCGGCTTGGCATCATAATTACTGCCTTTTAATGCAACGGGAAGATAGAGAGCGACTTCTTCCCGCAAGACAACACACACAGCTCTGTTCTCTCTATTACTGCATAAAGGAGAGACTGTCTTGCGACTGTGAACACGCATGTGGGACAGGAGAAGCTCCAGACGCTCCAAGACATGGCATCGGTCAGTCTCAGCTGAAAAACAAAAGATTCCTGCCACGAGAAAAGAAACGCTCGACCTCAACGTCCTCCACCACGCGGCTTTCTGACTGAGCTTAGCAGGCCGAGCCCAAGGCCACCTGTCTGAGCACTCGTATGGAATTAACCCTTCATAGTGCAGAGTATTACTGTTTTGTACTACAATTTTACCAATTCGCTGTTTGTTAGTGGCATTGAAAGGCCCATAGGTTTGTTCTGTTTAACGCTTTCGCCTGTCAGTTGTAACATTTGTGTGATTTTATGTACCAAAAATAGCCATAAATAAGTTTACCTCCCTTTAATCCCTTAGAATGAAGCAATCTGTGATACCTACATAAACCTTTTATGACAATCAGCATAAACCAACCACAAACACTCACATCCACACACCAAGGACTGAGAAGAGCATTGGTTCCTTCATGTGCAATATTACTGTGCGCAACATGGGCAATTTTCTAATTTTCTGGTGCAATATTACTGTGTATCATTCAATGTCTGCTGCTGCTGGGCATCTGAAAATATCCACTGTGTACACACACATATATATTCCTAAATGTACACACAAAACGTATATATTTATATTTAAATCACGTTTTGTAGAGTGTACTGTTTTTTATATTATATTATTATATTGTATGGTTTTTATTCTATAGGTTGTCCACTCTGCCGGTGTAACAATGACAATTTCTCACCTGTGGGACGAATAAAGGGTCATCTTATGTTGTGTTATCTTATTATGTCTTGTCTCATGTTCTTTTAAGAATTTATAGAGGCTTGTTCCAATGAGCATCTGATGTCAAAAAGATCTTTTTTGAGATCATTTTACCTGTTTATAAATGTTTGTGTAGGTTTCCATTAGTTGTCACGAAAGGGATGTGTGTGTCTCCTTATAAGCCTCCTTATAACTTCACCTGCTCAACTCCCATATATTTCACATTCTTTTAAACCTCAAAACTCTAGAATTAGAACTCTAATGAATTTATTTATCTAGAATTATAATTATAATGATGAACTGTACATTTTATGCCAGTCAAATGCACGCATGTCTGGGTTATTTCTCTTATTCTACACAAACGAAAAACACTAGTTTAGGTCATGGTTTGCAGCACCAGCACGTCAGGTCTGAACATTCTTTAAGCGTTTAAAAAGATTTTACTGTTGTTTTTCTACACTAGTTATATGTACTAGCATTAACCGTATCCTAACAAAAGGCCTAGAGCTATTGCAGTTTGAATGCTAAACAATTTAAATGTACTAATTTACTATTTATTAGTGACATTGGCTTCTCTGGGTTTCTCAGGAGACTTAAAGAGGGAGAAGCTCATTCAACTGGTTGAGAAGTGAATGGAAGAGCTTGTTTTTAAGGGAAATTCTCACACTTGAGTAAAAAGAGAAAATCGGCCTGCTGGTAAAACCACAGGCAGGAAAAGCCCTTCTTGTTTGTGGAGATAAGCACATTTCCAAGAGCCCAAACAAGCTAAAAACACATTTTGAGCATTATTTGAACCATAGATGACCTATTTTTATTAGAATTTTGCACAGTTTTACCATTGATTTCAGGTTTTTTCAAACTGAAGCACTAATGAGGCTTCAGTTTACAGGTCTCTGTTCAGAGACAGGAGTCAGCTCTGTTCTTTCCAGCACTGAATAACCATGAGTGTGGGACAAGAAAAGTCAAGTTTATTTCTATAGGCTATTATCATACACAAAGGTCATTCAATGTGCTTTACAGGAATAGAACAAAGATATGAATAAATCAGGACGCATAAAAAAGTAAAAGCATAAAAAGAAAATAAGGTATAAAAGAAACAAAGAATGTGTAGAAAATCAATAAAAAGGTCTGAAAAGTCTAGATCTTCCAAAGAAAGAGCACCAGTCACTCCAGGCTGAAAAATAAAAGACCCACACCAGGCCCACGTCCACTTGTCCTGGTGGGAGTCATATGGAACTGACCCTCAGACATCCAGAGTTATTACTGTGCATTGACTCACTCTTCACAACATTAAAGTGTCCAGGTCATTCCTCACCGAACTTCTGTCCAGTTTACACTGATTTCTCCTCAAAGAAAAGGGCTCCTACATCCAACTGTGAGAGGATCAAAGACGGCTGTCGTCACGGTGACACACACACCATAGTACACACACACACACCATCATACACACACACACACCATCATACACACACACCATCATACACACACACACCATCATACACACACACCATCATACACACACACC
>JBBPCY010072594.1:0-10913 GCA_037974405.1 Brachyalestes nurse
GCTGATGTAACAGGTATGACTTGTAATGTAGCAGCACTGGAATCTCAAACATGAACACAGTCACTGAAGATACTGATAATGATTTAATGACTTTAATCTCTATATTATGACAGAAGATGTGACAGAAAACTATGATGATGCTGTTACCACCGGACCAGACTCCAACATGAAGACCAGTATGTATTTAAACACAGACAATAATACTGAAAGGTTTTTTACACAATTACACAAATCAGATTTGTTTCTTATTGTAATAATATCTATTCCCATGTTGGTGTAGTGGAGAATGATGATGATGGAGAATCACTAAAAACTATGATGATGTCATCATGAATGGACGGGATGGAGGAGGAGTGAAAGGTGGGTTTTGCTCTTTTTGCTTGCATCACTACACAAGAGCACCTGATTGGAGACGGTTCAGATGAGGTCTGTGTTCCTAGACGTGTGCACTTTAATAATTATTCAGCAGAATTTGATGGTTCTTTCTGTAACACTGAAAATGACTAAAGCAACATGGACATTTTAACAGGACTTCCCTCTACATCTGTACTTTAGCATAAGATATGTGCTTAAATCATTTAATTCCTTTACACAGTTGACTTTTTATTCTTGGATTTTAAAGCCCTGAAGAATCTGAACCTTATTATTTTTTCCTAATAATGAGATTAATCATGTTCTTGTAGACACAGAGTTTGCTTGTAGAATGTAGTTTCATAAGATAATATGGAACAGAGAGATACACTCTGTTTCTCGGAGCAGGGCAATTCAAGCTCAGCTGCAGCCTTCAGTACTAAACACAGAACCTACATACACAGTGTTTATGTTCTGCTTTTTATAGCATTGAAATCCAGTGTACTATAAAACATAATGTATTTCCATTTTTCAGACTATGAAGATGTGGAGGAGGAGCCTCAGACAGAGATTACAGAGAAACCACACCCAGTGTCTTTTTTCAGGAAGTTACATTCAAACCTCGTCAGACGCAACAAATAATTTCTTTACACATAATATTTTATGTATCATGTATATTGTTTATTCATTCTTTTTCTTAAAATATTTGATTGTCTTAAACTGTAATAGGTGTATTAAGAAAGCCATGTGTCAAAGACACACCTGCATTTTGTACTTTGTAAAAAAAACCTATGAGCTACTAATTTAATTCACTCAGCGGTTGTAGGGTTGTTGACTTTCTTGGCTTGCTGTAAGGATCTTATAATAATGTGAAACGAAACTGCAAACACACAGAGGAATCTATGAGTCTAAAGAGTGAATTTGGGGACAGTCAGCTCTCAGACCAAAACATGTCATTATTCCTTCATTTATTCTTTCATTTTCTGTAACCGCTTAATACTTACAAGCATCATCATAAGGTTATCAAAATTATTTTAATTTTCAATTTCTTTGCTTTCTATTTGGTCTTTTGTTGTGAATCATCAGAATTGTAAATCTACTTTTGCTTCACAACTTTAAATAAATATAGCTTTGTAAGTTTGCGTTATTGCTTTGATTTTTAATGAATTCTTACCTTTTTAGACTTTGTTTCTTACGTGACATGATTACTACAGCCTGAACACAAATCTTCATGACCTTATTTTAAATCATACCGTATAAAGATTTTGTTTACCTGAAATAAACAAAGTAAACAAAGCATATCTAAAACTGATCAGCCTGACCATTAAAGCCACCTGCCTGATTTTGTGAAGGTCCCCTCATGCCCCCCTAAAACAGCTCTGACGGTCGAGGCTTGGATTCAACAAGACCTCTGAAGGTGTGTTGTGGTATCTGCACAGAGACATTTGCAACAGATCATTTTATTCCTGTAAGTTTAAAGGTGGGGCCTCTGAGGATTGGACAAGTTTGTCCAGCACATCCCACAGATGTTCTAGCAAACAGATCAGGAGAATTTGGAGAAAAGTTTGTTTTCGGACTGATCAGAAAATGTGCAGTTCAACTATTGTAAGGAAATGGGGAAATCAATAAATAGTAACAACTATGTTAAAGTTTATACGAAATACTTGCTTTGAAACAAAATTTTTACTGCTGACGCATTTTTATAATACTTTTTACTGCTCCTTGTTTTAATGATAATTTTCTTTCTAATCAATGGAATTAAAGCAGAGATTGTTTATTTTGCAGTGCAGTGTGAGGAGCCGCATGCCACTGCTGCTTCTCTAACTAGGCGGCTGTGAGAAGGTGTCGACTGTTGTCCATTATAGCTTCTAGGTTGTTCGAGTGCCCTTTTCTACCGCTGTTTTATTGAGTCCAGCCTCCTGCCAAGCACTGAGCTGGCTTTTTATCACCAGCCTGTCCAGCCGCTTGGTTATTGTCTGTCAGGCTGCACCCCAACATACACCAGCATAAAAGAAGACACTGGCTTCCATAGTGTGATAAAATATGTGCTACAGCTCATCACACACTTCAAATGAGACGTAATGAGTTAGGGTCACAGTGCTGTTATTTCACAGCAAGAAGTTTGTGAGTTTGATTCCTGGCCTGGCAGCTGAGGCTCCTTTTGAGTTTGATGTTCTCTCTGTGTCCGTGCGGATTTCCACTGGGTACTCCAGTTTTGTCCCACATTTTAAGACTTGCATGAAAAGTGGAGATGCTAAATTGTTCCTCGGCGTAAATGTGTGTGACTGTCTGTGTGCCTTTTGCCAGCAGTGGACTGGCATTTCTGTCTACCCAGGTAAAGTATAAGAGGTTCAGATATCGGATACTGAAAGGAGATGGGGTCATGTGCCACCTAGAAGCCTACATGCCATAAGATTTTGGTGAATCATTTATTAGTGCAATGGTTTTTGAGCTATTTCAATTGCTATTTTTTGAGCTAGACAAGGACCTGACAATTTGGTATTATTTAGGCCATTTAACATTGTATAAATACATTTATTAAGAATCATGAAAACAGAATTCACAGGAGGCTTTACCTCCTGTTAATCATAACAAATAAAACAATTACAAGAATATAATAATATAAAATACAATATATAGCATATTGTAAAATAAAATTATAATATTGATTGATAACACTAACATTTCACAGCAGAAAAGGAGACCAATGATACATGCAATATACACAGTTTTATACATCCAGAGTGTCCACTAACTCATATTTAGAGCGATGTCATCACACCTCTGAGGAAAGAGAGGTAGGCAGCAGTGCATGTCTTTAATTATTTATATTAATTTTATATTATAATATTTAAAGGATAAAATAATATTATTACTCAAGTATTTTCTTTCTCATTCCACAGCTGCGATTTATTAGGTACACCCCACAAAACATTTAATTCCGTAAACAAACACAAACAAAAGACAAACAAATGAATAGCTACATTAATAAAGTAAGCCACCAGTGATAGACAATGACAGCTTGTTGATCAACAGATGTACAAAATGAGTAAAATTGCAAAACAATTCAGAATCAGGACAATTAAAAGGTTCACTGTTGGTGTTCAGAAAGACAGAAGACGCATGAGTTCACCGCATGAGTTCACATTCCTGTTGCTCCAAAATCTTGCAGACTCCCTGTCTAAACGAATGAATGATGTTCTAAAGACAAACGTAGTCCCCTCTGTCCCCTGTGAGTCTCTGATGAAGGAACACCATCAGTGACTCGACAAATCTGAGAACAGAGAAACGCGCTTCACCACCTGCACAGACAGTAGAAATACTCTGCTGCTCTCTTCTGGTCAATGTAAAGTACTGCACTGATCAATACTTTATGAGAAATAATACATAATTATACCTAACAAAAATAAATGCTTCTGCAAGACCATATGAAATGTATAAAAATGTAAACGTCTCACAGTAAAATAATTGTGGCACAATGATTACTACTATTATCATATTTATTTAATTATAGATCATTCCATGTTTGTTTGTTTTTTTTTTACTGTGTTTGCTTCATGACTTTATGATTTAAAAAAAGTCACACCTTTCCCCATTCAGATTAGTCATATAAACTCTATTTGACTCACTTTAATGACTGTTAAAATGTATTAAATGATAGACTTGTATTTCTATATATCTGTACTCTGAGTGTGTGTCTATTAGTGTGCGGATCAGCAGGTGCAGAATTAAAGTTGTTTCATACTGGAGTGTTTCCTCTCTCTAAAAGTCTCCTGTACACACACACACACACACACACACACACCACTCTAGAGATGGAAGTGGAGTTTTCATGAGTGCTGACACTCTTTTAATAAATATGGAGAAAGAAAAAAATCATCCTCTGTAATTCCTGAAGGTTTTTCTTACTCTTTAAATGGTCATTGATTTTGTTCACTCCATGTTTTACTATGTGCTATGATTTTAGTACTATATTGTCATGAGCAGGTAGTGCTTCCCTTTATTTCGCACCACATTAAACTCTCTCTCTCTCTCTCTCTCTCTCTCTCTGTTGTACAGGCAGTGTGAGGTTGGTGAATGGTGAGAGTCGCTGTGCTGGGAGAGTGGAGGTGTTTCATGTTTCATGATAACCTGGATCAGGACCAATCTGGATGGATGATGTGGGCTGTACTGGATCAGAGAACTGTAGATCAAGAGAATGGGGTGAACATAACTGTAGGATGAAGATGCTGGAGTAAACTGCTCTCAAAAGTTGCAGTTGTAACTAGTCTAGTTGTAACTAGACTGCATTCATCTATCTATCTATCAATCATCTATGTATGTATGTTTGTATGTATGTATGTGCGTATGTATGTATGTGTGTATGTAAGTATGTATGTATGCTTCATGTTTAGAAGGCAAATTTCACTGCCAGAGTGTTCTCATATCTATGTTTACAACTTACTTCACAGCTAGAGTGGATGACATCATCGCTCCAGCTGTTATTTAAATTCACATGAATGAAGATTCTAATGACAGTTGGCCTTCACTCAGTTGTAACTGAAATGGTCTCTGCTTCTCTCTCCTTCTCTGACTCTCTCTCACTCTCTCTCTCTTCAGTCTCTCTGGGGGAGTGGAGGTGAAGTGTGTTCTGCTGAGCTCGAATCACCAGCCCCATCCACTCCGCGCCCTGAAATCTTTCTTTTAAATGGCTTTGGTTTATAGTTCTCTCTCTTTCTCAGGCTAGAAATGTCCTTAACATCATTTAGAAGGCAGATTTCACTGCCACAATGTCCTCTCTCCCCTTATCTATGTTTTTCAACTTAATTCAGAGGTTTTACATGGTTTAAAATGTGGATTTTAACTTAGAAATCACAGTTTATACTGAGTTTTCTGCTGCTCTCACTCTAACAGCTAGAGTGGATGACATCGTCGTTCCAAAGTTGGCCTCAGGGGCGGACTGGGACTAAAAAACGGCCCTGGACTTTCTTCCAAATAGGCCAACCAGCTAGACATGCAGAAACAGCCACTTGGTAGAATTATATTTAGCAAGTTTGAAGTAGAAACAGTATTTAAGTCACAAGTTATAAGCTGCAATCACTTCTTGGCAGCTATAATATGACATATTATCATATGATAATGTCATTTTATAGCTGCCAAGAAGTGATTGCAGCTAATAACTTGTGACTGAAATACTGTTTCTACTTCAAACTTGCTAGATATCATTCAGGAGGGTTATATGTGACACATTATACTGAAAACCTTGAAAGGAACATTAAATATGATTCATATTTAATGTTCCTTTCAAGATATTTCAAGTTTAAGGTTCGGTTGGGGTCGGGTCTGACGGGATTCTGTGCCGGCCCAAAAATTACGTAGCCGGCCCAAATTTGCCATCGGTCCACCCAGTATGCCCGATGGCCAGTCCAGCACTTCTTGGCGGAATTTCCACAGGCTTAGTGGATTCTGGTGACAGCAATGTTCTACTCTCTCCCCTGCCCAAGGTAATGCACATTTCAGTACAACCCCAGGAACACAAAGAGCTCTTTCTCCCCATACATGCACGGTCATGTTGGCCTCAGTATGAATAATGTCAGTTATGTGGCACTGCTGTGAAGCTTGAGGCCAGCACTACTGGCGGATGCTCAAACAAGAGACCAATATTGACCAAACAACTCATAATATTTTCATATAATATTTATCCCCAAAACACATGGAACTTGAGAAATTTCACCCCCTAATGGATCCCACACTGCACCGCGGTATATCTTTACCACAAAAAGTAACCTCCATTTCCAGGTACCCAATGTTTGGAATGGCCAAACCATTGGCAGCATGAAGCTGCAATCACTGGCACGACTTAAGTCGATCATGACCACATGGTTCAAAATAGCACCTAAAGCAGCTTTCTGTAATGGTGGACACCATAGGCCCAGTATCTAACAAACATGGTACCGCCACCCCACCCATAATTAAGCTGATATGGGGATAAGAGCAAGTAGAAACCCCCTCCGAGCTGTGGCTCAACAATGTGATGGGTGCTCTTTTCCCTGCCTATGACCAAACTGCGCAAAACTTGAAACTGGGAGGATAAAAGGCAATGTGTATCTGGAATGAACAGGGGCTCGCTGTCTCTCACAATTCCAGGCAGAATTATCAGGTTGTTGACATCTATGACAAATTACTGGGCCAGAAGTTTAATGGTGTGACTGCTTCAAGGGCTGAAGGAGTGCTACAGAATGGGTAAGTAAATGAATCTGCTCTTGTTGGCATTTCAAAACTTTGCTCAGCTCTATATACTCTGAATTCGGTGCCATACTATCAGTGACCGAATGTGATTCACCTTGCACACCATATTATATACATACAGAAGGGACAGACTGGGACAGACTGACTCCCACTAAAGGGCATACTTTATGCTCTGCCCACCTAATAGCCTCCTCCTATACATCTAATAATGTCAAAGAGGGTTGACAATTGAGTAGCTGTTTCAATTCTCTATGAGATGCGCAATCAGCAACATTCCATGAACTGGTCCCATACATTACCTCATAATTAGTTACAGCATGGAGGGCAACCTATCAAATCTTCCGCGT
This sequence comes from Brachyalestes nurse, assembly GCA_037974405.1. Taxonomy (NCBI): domain Eukaryota; kingdom Metazoa; phylum Chordata; class Actinopteri; order Characiformes; family Alestidae; genus Brachyalestes; species Brachyalestes nurse. Next base: position 6,927 of record JBBPCY010072594.1, read on the forward strand.
CAAACTCATCGAGCCCAAAGAAAACTCTAGCACACTCTCCCCTTCCTGTTGCTTCCTAGAAAAGAAGGGTTCGTGCAGCGACACATGAAACTAGAACAACCCTACAACCCAAACAATATGACCAATATATTTTCTTGATCACCCCGTGCAACCCCAGGGCGGTTATTGATCTGCTCCCTGGCTTCCCCTTCTAAATGATCAAGAAGAATAGTGCTTGGTCAGCAGACGACAGATGACGGGACTGCATACACGTTCACACTTCTTCCTCCCACTCCTCAAAACTTACTCCAGACTTTAGTCCAGACATTGGACACTTTCTATCTCTAATAAAAGCAAACTGTTTAATAAAAGTGTGATTTTTTATCTAAATAAAATAAAAATTAAAAAATAACATTTGAATAAAAGCACTGATGTAGCCTGTGTCCTTCTCAGTGTTAGAACCTGTAAACTCTGTAAACTGGCTCTATGCACCTCTAAAGATCTACCTCTCTAGGCTTTTCTCATGTAAATAAAATATATTTTTCTCTGATTATACATATGTGTGTGTATATATTTGACTATTTCTCATCATTATCAGTGTTATAAACTGTATGCATTTAAGGGGAGATTAAATGGCGGGATCATGTAAATGTGGAACAAATGCGGATCTCTTTGTTTGACGCCCATGTAAACAGTTCGGTTGGGTTCTTTTAATCTGATTAAATTCAACCAGTTTAAAAAAAGTGTCCATGTAAACGAAGCTACAGACAGTGACTGAAGGTCACAAACACACACCAAACTCAAAATACAACCAATAGGACTCCACCATCCAGTGTCTACCAAAGGAGCTCCAGGGCCTGCTCACACAGCAAAAAGAACAAAACAAAACATATGAGTCAGAAAAGTCAGGGTGCACCGCCTAAGCTAGTAGCCACAATTACGGCATTTTAGCAATACAACAAATAAGTAAGTAAGTACATAAATAAATATAATTAATTAAATAAATAAATAAACAAATAAATAAACAAATAAATAGCAGACTAACAAAAACAATATCATTCATTTAATTAATATGAAAACTAATTGATAATTTCAATAAAAGCTATTTCACAACAATTTCACAACAATGTGTTCACATTTTGCATAATTTCTACATATATACATGCATACAGTATGTTTTCTCTCTACTTCATCTGAGTATATGAGAGAACAAACGCCATGTAAGAAGTTCATTAGCGACCTCAGCTGGTCAGTTCAGTGAATAAAGGACTTCACCGCCTGGAACCTATTTAACATATTATTTGGTTTTAATCCTCAGCTCGTATTTAGTGGAGAGTAAAAAAATACTGCAGAGCTACAGAAAAGGTGCTGAAGTGAGGCATCTTTTGTCATCGCATTATTAACGCATAATTCCTTTACACTGCGTTTCCAGTAGATTTATCATAAAATTATTACATTCGTTTTTTTTTTTACTTTACTGAGTGATAAACTCGTATTTCTCTGTGTCTATATTATAACTCTAAGTGTGTGTGTGTGTTTATCAGTGTGTGGATCAACAGGTGCAGCATTAAAGCTGTTTTACACTGGAGTGTATCCTCTCTCTGAAGTCAGTCTCCTGTATGTTAATAACTTTCTCGCCACACTGCTGCAAACGTCTCTCCTTACACACACACACACACACACACACACTCTTTTGATAAATATGGTGAAAGAAAAAATACTCCTCTGATTTGTCACTGAAAATGTTTGATGATTTCCTCTCCTCTTTCTAATAAGGTCACAGTGAGTGTGATTGGAGCTCTCTCTCTCTCTCTCTCTCTCTCTCAGCTTCTTCAGTCTCTCTGGGGGAGTGGAGGTGAAGTGTGTTCTGCTGAGTTGAACGGAGTGTGTGCCGGTCAGTTAAAGATGGACAGCTGTGTGACTCTCATTCTTCTGTCCTCCACAATTTCACTCACCACAGCTGGTAAGAACACTCTAACCTTATAATTAATTAATAATATATAATTAAATAATTAATTATTTCTCTCTCTCTCTGCCTCTCTCTGTCTCTGTCTTTCTTTCCGTTGTACAGACAGTGTGAGGTTGGTGAATGGTAGAAGTCCCTGTGCTGGGAGAGTGAAGGTTCTTCGTAGTGGACAGTGGGGAACAGTGTGTGATGATGGTTGGAGTGGGCTTCATGCTAAAGTGATGAAAGTGGTGTGTGGAGAACTGGGCTGTGGAGATGCTGTATATGCGATAAAACGAGCTCTATTTGGACCAGGATCTGGACCCATCTGGATGAGTGATGTGGCCTGTAGAGGATCAGAGTCTACACTGAAGATATGTAGATCAAAAGGGTGGGGTGAACATAACTGCAGTCATAATGAAGATGTTGGGGTCATCTGTTCAGGAAATCCGCACTACGACGAATTTGGTAATGAAATATTTATGAAACGTATTAATGTCAGAAATAAAACTATGATAAACTAATAAACTACAGATGAAACAAAACTATAATAGATAAAAAAATGCTTATAATGTTTTCACTCTAATTCCATCAACATTTGTCTTTCACTGTCCATCATCCTTTCCTATTCTACAGACAGTGTGAGGTTGATGGATGGTGGGAGTCGCTGTGCTGGGAGAGTGGAGGTTCTTCATAGAGGACAGTGGGGAACAGTGTGTGAGGATTTCTGGGATATGACTGATGCTGCAGTGGTGTGTAGAGAACTGGGCTGTGGAGAGGCTGTAGATGCACTGACTGATGCTCACTTTGGAGCAGGATCAGGTCCAGTCTGGATAAATTATATGAACTGTAGAGGATCAGAGTCTTCCCTGAAGAACTGCAGATCACCAGGTTGGAGTAAACATAAATGTGATCATTCAACAGATGCTGGTGTCATTTGTTCAGGTAGGATTAGGATTATCTAAAAACTCAGTATTCAGCCTATATTACTATTTAGTCTTCTATTTTAGTTTGTAATGATTCATTGGTATCTTTGCTACAAATCTTTCTTACTTTTTCACGTATATTTGTTTAGATGCTAATATAAACACACATACACACACACACATATAAATGTGTGTATGTATGTATGTGTGTGTGTGTGTGTGTGTGTGTGTGTGTGTGTGTGTGTGTGTGTGTGTGTGTGCACGCGCACGCGTATGTGTATGTGCCTGAAATTGGAACATGGAACGTGTTTTCTAACCGATATTAAAATAGATAGGTAAATGTACAGTAATAGAAATTAACTGAAGTACTACAATGTAATTCTCCTTACAAAATTACATGAGAGCTGTAACAAGTGTAGATATAATTGATTAGTTTGCACCTTTTCTTCTGTCCCTTGCCTTAAATAGGAGCTAATGCATGTGTGTTATTTCCATTAAATGTATGCTTTAAAAGTGCTGGAAAATGTTTCCTGTCCTGTGATATGTGACACCTTACAGAACAGAGTAAAACACACCTCTTACCACTCACTCTACACATGTAGTTGACATAGATAGATAGATAGATAGATAGATAGATAGATAGATAGATACATACATACATACATACATACATACATAAATACATACATACATACATACATACATACATACTTACTTACTTACTTTATTTATTTATCCAAAATAAATTTACAGTTTCCAGCAGTATACACAAAGGCAAACTTAGAATGAAGACATAGAATTAAATAAGATTAACTAAGAGAAAAAGAAGTATTTTAAAAGCAGACATAGTATACACATTATAGACAAACATGGTAAAACGTAAAGGGTAATGCTTGTGTGGTGTAAATTGACAGTGCAGTGAAAATCAAATTAAAAAAGATGTACAGTACACTACAATTTGGCAGTATAAAGTGTGATGTGTCTTATCTCTTCTTTACAGGTATCAGATTGGTTGGTGGTTCTCGATGCTCGGGCAGGGTGGAGGTTCTTCATGGAGAGTCCTGGTCCACAGTGTGTGATGCTGACTTTGACCAGCAGGATGCAGAGGTTGTGTGTCGAGAGCTGGGCTGTGGTCTT
>JBBPCY010072595.1:0-10912 GCA_037974405.1 Brachyalestes nurse
AGAGAGAGAGAGAGAGAGAGAGAGAGAGAGAGAGAGAGAGAGGATATTCACTATACATACTATATACACATAATTAGTACATATAATATTGAATAATTACAGCTGATTGCTATCATTGTCCACAGTTTGATGGTATAGATGTTTTACATTGCAGCTCACAGAATGTAACTTAAGTGTGTTTCTGTTAGGTAATTTGAGGCAAATGCATATAAATTAAAATGCAGAAAACACATGCTTTTGACTTGAACATAGCAGAAAACATGTTTCTTGTTTCATGCATTTTCTCTGCATGTTAAATTCAGCAAATATGCATTAACTGTGTATTAATTAATTATGTATTTCAGAGGTGTGTTCTCTGGATACTTATTTTTGCTTTGTCATACGACCAAGGCCACCAAAACCTTTAGTGAACTTTGATCATTTTCCTCTGGTTGGTGGCTTGTCGTCTCTTGTCCACTGGCCTCGTCTGACTGAACCTGCAGGAGCCATAAAAGGCTGAAGGTCGGCCTAAGTCCAGCTGTCTGTGCTCGACCAGGCACATCTGAAACAACTCCCCTTCGGTGTCCTACGCTACGGAGCTTTTGTCGTACATAAAAGCATTGCCATGCTTCCTGTTGAATCGCGTAGGGACATTTCGGCCTGATAAAAGATGTCCAGTGCAGCATCGCTGGAACCTATTTGACTTGACATATCCACTGGCAACCATTAAGGACAAAGCAGATGTTCGCCAGCAGCACACCAGGAGCAGCAACGGAGGGCCTTTGTTTTCTTTCTGGGGAGGCACGGAAAAGCAGAGGGACTGAGGAAACGATGGTGCTGCTGATGCAATGCCTGCAACATGCACATTTGCAGCACAAAAGCCTGTGTGTTGTGTAGAGATTGGCATGTTAGTAGGCTTGATGGTGCCTGTCAAGCCCAGTGTTTCCATTCGTCCTTGCTTATGTTTGAAGCAGCTGCTGTGATTATAGCTTGGCTTACTGGGACGAAGTCCCATAGAAATGCTGCACTTATGCACAGCAGGGCAATTCAATATATAACTTACTCGCGGCTATGCACCCAGCAAAGCCTGCAGTAACGCATTAACAAACCTCTTTCAGAAGTGCAGACTGGAGAGGAAAAACAAGTCTGAACCCGAGGGTCTAATTTTCAACCTGTTTGTGTGTTTGCAAATGGGCACTTTTAAATGTTTCTGGCTTGGACATACAGTATTGCGGTATAAAGAGAAAAACTTTTGTAGGTTTAGTTTACTCTTTACTTTATGTAAAGGTTCCTAAACTTTAAAAAGTTTCCTCATGCTGACATATTTCAATCAAGGTGTTCATTCACACTCGTTCACAGATGTTTTTATAAAAGTGGTTCTTTAAAGAACAACTTGGTGAAAAGAACTAAAAGTGGTTCACTTATGCTTGCAAAGCAAACAAAAACAGAAAAACTCCCAAAGATATCTGAGTGTGTGCACATGTTCATTCAGGAGCCGTCATGGTGCATTCAACAATAAAGGCAGCAGTGATAGAAGCATGGTAGCACTATGGCTTTATATTAGGCGGTTTTCTATCAGGCACTGATAGGTTGCATGATTAGTTCTGGATCATAAAATCCACTCCAAATTCATGGCAAACTCACGCCAAACATTAGATTCCACTACTGACCATTGGGTGCTTTATACCAGCTGACACATGGCACCTTGCATGACGACCTTAAGCTAATGTGAGGCTGCCCCAGAGTGTCCCTTTCTATTGGCAATACTTTTCAATAAACTATATACCCTTAGATTTTAAAGTGTACTATTAAAATTTGCTTTTTACAATTAAACTAGTGTAAAACAGTCTAAAACCAGTGTTTGCTCTTCTACACGCTTGCCGTTTGCTGCTCTTTCGCTCAGTGTGCTGTAGCTCAGCCGCTCTCTGGACCCCCCCCCCTCTGTGTTTTTGCCTGTATGATGACAATTTAACATGTGTTGTGCTTCCAGCATGGATCCATGCTGCTCAGGTTCTAATAGATGGAGCACAAATGGAGACACCTTAAAGTAGCGAACTATTTTGAAGGAGTATCTAGAGGCTTTTGAACATGTATTCCCTGGTTCTTCAATGAGAGTGTGGTAGGAACCCCAAGATAGTGGGAGCCCAAGGGTCCAGATGCTAAAAGGCCCTGTCTGGGCCTGTGTATACTCTTACACCTTTATTACAATCTGTTTCAAGTTCAGGACTTCACTTTTAAGTCTGTTCACATTATTCTTCTACCTGCTGCAGGTCACATTACATATGCTTGCAGTGCAGTCCACCAGGGGCACAATGTGTGTTCCGGAATAACAGCACAGGTTTTTAGCAACACGCGGCAGTGATAATGCATCATCGCTGGGGTGTGTTTTATGTTCCATACTGTGTGCTTCAAAGTTTTAGCCTTGCACTCTTATACTGTAATCCCAGCAGGACAATGTGTGTGTGAGCCTTTATGTGCCTGTGTGTGTGTGTGTGCAAGTATATATGTGTGTACATCAAGTAAAGGCCATGTAAGGGTCCCTGGGCCTCAGATCCTGACATTGTGCTGCAGTTGCACTCCATCAATTCCCGAAAGGCAGAACCGACCTTGAGAAACACAAGCTGTGCAGAACAATGGAAAGAATACTAAACACATCCAGCTTCTGAAAGATTCACTCGGTGTGTGTCAATGTGTGTGTGTGTAACTGTAGGTGTTCATCTGTCTGTCTCCGTGAGTTGGGGGATGGGAGGCTGGGATTGAGCTCAAGAGTGGGGTTGGCAAGTATTGTAACATCACCATGTTTTCTGATACAGGGCATGTTTTAGTATATATTGTTCTCTGAGGTTTGCAAACAAGTGGGATCTGACAAAATGCACAGACAATAGAAACGTTTGAGAATGTTTTTTTTTTTAAGTTGCAGTCAAATTTGATTGTAAAACAAGCGCACATTTTTCTTTGCATGCAGTTTCGTTGTTTGCTGCATCTGTAAATTTGGTAGTGGGTAAACAATATAAACAGAAAACAGCTGTGAAAACACACATAGGGTTTGAAGCCAAAATTTTGACTTCATTATCGATATCATGTGTAGTATCACAATGTCTGATAGCAAAATGCTGCTATGACACCCCAACATTTATTGTATTGAACGCAAAAAGTAGTCTAAGCCTTTTATTTATTTATTTTTTTGTCCACTATTGCTGTTTATGTATCCTAAATGTCATCTTCAATTAATCTTCCATTTAATCCTTAATTAGTCTTTAATGTAATCTTTAACTGAATCTTTAATTAGTCTTTAATTTGACCTTTAATTAATCTTTAATTTCATCTTTAAATTACTCGGCTGTTTGTGCTACTGTACCTTCCAGGCTGATGTATGTAAACTAGCACTGCTCTGATTGGCTATCCTACATTGTGCTTCATTCAATGAGCGCTTTAATGTCACAGTATTGGAAACGGGCGTGGCTAAACTGCTAGAGGCAGAAAAAGCAGATGTGTTGGCTTTTAAATAAACAAGTATTGAATATTGATTGTCGATTGATAATGAAATGTTACTGAAAATACCTTACACTAGATAATACTAATCATTTTGTGTAGTACTAATATTAAAGTGGATGTACTTATCTTTTGCATGTTTCAGGCAGGCTAATATGTCCAATAGACTAATGACACCACTGGATATACCCAAGATATGCTCAGAAAAGTGTATAGTTTTTCATCGTAACGACAGCATCCTGCCCATCCCTAGTAGCGCTCAGCTGAGCAGCAGGCACCGTTTTTGTGTGGCGCGGTTGGAGTCATCTAGGTTGGTCCATTAGTGAAGCCTCTGTGTGTGCATACGAGCATGCATAAATGCATGAGTGACTGTATGTGAGTGTGAGGGCAATCAGCGTGCTGAGATCTGTGTATCGCTGTGTGGACTCAGCTTTCATGCTCAGTGAAAGTGACGGTGTCTCCGCACCCCCCCCCCCCCCTTTAATCTACTTTAGTTTCAATACTACCTCAATATCACACCTAGGATACACTAAAAGCGGCACGATGGTAATAGAAATGTTCCAGACTTTGAACAAGGAGCGTGTGTGTCTGAAGAGAGAGAGGAAGAGATAGACCGAGAGACAGAAGGAGCGAGCGAGTGTCCAAAGTCTGCAGTTTTGGGCAGTGTAATTAGAGTTTTTTGTTCTGGAGCTGGTAAATGACCTGTCTCATGCGATCGCGCCAAGGCTAAGAAGAAGTGATGTAGTAATTGCATGGCCTCTTTAGAAGAATTGCAGCCTGTCTGTCTAACAGCTATTTTAAGTGCTGGAGCCAACACCGAACACTGCAATGGCTACAGCAATAAAGGACTCTGTCTTCTCATCTGCCTCTCTCTCTCTCTCTCTTTCTGTCTCTCTCTCTCTCTTTCAGTGGAGGCCCTTTCTGCCTGGACTGAAGTACGATGTCATTGACTCGGCCTATATCTCTTTGTACACAGGTAATTGGTGATTTCTGCGTCTGTCTTTTCCTGAAATGAAGACAGAAGCTCTTTGTCTTCATCACAACCAAAACACATATTGCGTTAAATCAGTTTCGAGTACAGCAATTAGAACTTTTTCTGCGTGAAAAAAGTTCCAGGGACCCTATTATGTATAAACATTACAGGACAGAGGTTTGAATTAAAAAAAAAACAAAACACTGCTCGTTCAAAACGTTTACTAAACGAAATGTTTTAGAAATATTTAAAAACTGGTTTTGAAGTTTAATGTAACAATATACTCTGTAATTTAATGGATGCCAATGCTTATGCATAAGTAAAATACCACCCCTTATCTTTATAACAGCAGCACAGATTTGCAGCATCCTTTCTGGCAATTTTCAGAAATGGCTTGTGCCCAGACCCTCCCAGCACCTTTTCAAGTAGCAAACACTTCTGTCTCATTTGCTGGACATTCATTTTGTACTTGATCTGGAGACTGGGGAGGCCGAGACATCATTCTCAAAACCTTTGCTTTTCTTTGGACTGGACATAATATTGGCACAGTTTTGAAGAATGCTTGGAATCATTATCCTTTTTAAGAACGAAATTTTGTCCGTACACCGGTAAGAATTGAGTGATACTTTTTCAACACAAAGTGAGTGCCAAAGACAGACTTGATAGACCTTTTTTAAAACCTACATAATGTGGCACCAGTGGCTATAACACATAAAAAACAGGCAGTTCCAAGTATTTCTAATGTTTACTTAGAAATAATGTTTACTGTAATATACGTAACACCCACAGAAGATCATCCGTTTCCTTCTCTTTCTCTCTTCCACATCTTTCTCTTTCTCACCGGCATGTTCTCTCTCACCACATCCATCAACCTCCCCTTTCACCTTCATTTTTCTTTGCCTGGAAGCTCCATCTTCAGCATCCTTCTCCCAAAATATCCAGCATCTCTCCACAGGTCTAGTCTTATTCTACCCATTCTCATTATCACTCCCAGTGCAGATTGTAGCATCTTCAGCTCTGCCACCTCCAGCTCCTCCTCCTGTCATTTCGTCAGTGCAACTATCTCCAAACCACACAGTCTGGTCTCACTACCATCTTGTAAAGTCTCTGGCTGGAACTCTTTTGTAACAAATCCCTCCTGACACTGTTCTCCACCCACTCCAACCTGCCTGCACTCCATTCTTCACCTGTCTTCTGCACTTTCCGTTACTTTGAGCTGTTGACCCCACAATAGCCCTAAGTACTTCAACTCATCCTGCTCTACTCCCTGCAAACTTGCCATTCCACCGCTCTCTCTCTTTCACACACACATATTCCATCTTGCTCTTACTGACTTTCATTCCTCCTCTCTCCAGTGCATATCTCCCCCGCTCCAGACTCACCCTGCTCCCCACTATCCCTATAGATCACAATGTCACCCACGGACATCATATTCCATAGACATATACAGTGCAAACTGTTTCACCAAGCCATTGTGGATGTGCAGTCAGACAAAGCAGTTATGATTTTTTTTTTGGCCTTGTGCATTAGGCTGAATGCTCTGTGTGCTGCGAGTGTTCCTTTATTTTGTTTCCTTATCTGTGCTTACACATGTTCGCACCCCTCCCCTCCCATTACCCCTCATCAGCAGGGGAGCGTACATTCATTCACTCATGCCTTTAGCAGGGAGCAGGACGAGTGCATGCCCACGATCCCTCTTTTCCTCGTTTATAAAATTATTTCAGACCAACGCATTCTCTTTTTTTTTCCTTTTTAATCTCCGCCGAAGTTAACAAGCTGAGGGAGAGAGGGACGTGTATTGGCCAACACAGCCCGCCCCCGCTCACCCAGAGAATAGCAGCTAAAGTGTAGTGTGCTGTCCCAATCATTAATCACCCAGACTTCTCCCTCAGAGAGGACCACACATGCAAACACACACACACACACACAAGCATATATACTTGAGGACAATCGATATGACTAATTAAAGTGTGTTTTCATCAGTATCCAGTCAAGCAGACACTTGTGAAAGCTCTCATAACGCAGGGAGATAAGCCCTAATATACGAAAACTCTCACACACACCTCGGTGCCCACGGGCTAAACTACAGGCGGTCATCTGAATGAACGGACTGGCGAAAAAGATCGAGTCCATCACAGTAAGCTTCAGGGGAGCTGGACTGTGGACACTGTACCTTTCCAGAGGTTAAAATTAGAGGCTCATTAAAGAAACATTACTATCAGAGGAATGGAATTTGTTTGTTTTTTTCCATTTTGTTTTTGATAAAACTTCACCGAAAGGCAATATATTTCAGCCTTCCGACTGAGGTGCTATAACAGGGCAACCAATCAGAGCAGAGGTCGTTTCCATATACTATAAAAATATATAGCTAAAAAAAAAATATTAGCTATTTGTGATTCATAAAACGTCCCTAATAAACAGCTTTCTTAGACTAGATTTACATCATTCTTAGAGTTGCTGTTTATTACTGTTATTAATATTATTAAAGACATTTTTTCTTCATCTCTTATGGCCAGTAATTATGGTGCTAACTGCAAGTGCTGTAAGTAGACTTCAGGTAAACAAACCAGTAGAATAGGGATGTAAACAGGTAAAGCTGGAAACCAGGGCAGTTCAGGGAACCGGTGAACAGTGTCTAATGCCCAACACTACATCACACACTGGCGTAATGGTTGCACACACTTGCCCTACCTGTCAGTGGTGTTCGGGTGAGCTAGAGGTGAAAGTGACCACATGTCTCTTTTCTCTGTATCTTCCTTTTAGATGAGTCCAGCCTGAAGATGAACAGTGTGAAGCACATTCCTCAGACTTTGGCCAGTCACACACTCTCCCTGCAGGACGCCCACAGCACAGAGGCGCACACTGCAGACATGCTCAGACCAGACCCACGGGACACTTTCTACAAGAGTGTGTATTCTTCTCCATATATATGAGTGTGTGTGTGTGTCATATATAACATGCATTTGACATAGTTCTTTTTTTTAACCTGTTGTGTCTGGCATCTTAGCAAGCAGGATTTGAAGCTGGGTGCCATGATACTGGGTGGTGGTAGCTCAGTGGGTAGGGTACTTGCCTCCCGACCAAGAGATCATGGGTTTGAATCCTGCCTTCAGCACCACCACTGGGTCCCTGAGCAAGACCCTTAACCCCAAGTTGCTCCAGGAAGACTGCCCCCTGTAGTTAGGGCAGTGGCTCCCAAACTGGGGGGCGGGCCCCCTAGGGGGGGGCGCGGAGGTATCACAGAGGGGCGCACAAATGGGATAACCTGTGTAGTTTGAATAGGTGGGGGGCTCATTAATGTTCTTATCTAGAAAAGGGGGGCCCTGCAGAGAAAGTTTGGGAACCACTGAGTTAGGGAATGGAAGTCGCTTTGGATAAAAGCGTCTGCTAAATGCTGTAAACGTAAATGATGCACCAGACACCTTTGCTTTGCCAAATGAGGCTTTAACAGTATAAGCCCCTCTTGTTATCTGAACTTTTTATTTATTCATTTGATTTATAATTAAGCCAGATCAGACAGTAGAGAAAAATAGAGAAAGAGATACAAGTGAACATAAAGGGAAATGGAAATGAATGTGTGTAGATAGATAGATAGATAGATAAATAGATAGATAGATAGATAGATAGATAGATAGATAGATAGATAGATAGATAGATAGATAGATAGATAGATAGATAGATCCTGAAAATATAGTTGTATTTTCCATGTCATATAAAACAGTTTTATTATTTTGATCACAGTTGAACAGATCTGACTGACAGGCCGCCATCTGTAACCTTCTACTCAGCAAAGTTTGTTTTGGTTTCTTTACTTCTGTGGCCTCGGTGGACATAATGTTGCCCTCTGTGTTCCACTCCAGCACTGAATTACAATATCCTCACTGCACAACTGGATAACTCAAACCCGCCTGTGTACGAAAGGTGCACATCTGTTATGATCCTCAGAGCCCGCTGAGGTTGCCCCAGCCTGTACATGCCCATGCAATCCCGGTCGCCTGTTTACGGGCATGTTCTGTGATAATCCACTTAGCTTACACAGTTTCTGGATGCATCGTTTAGAAGATGGCTTGTTAGAAGATGGCTTATAGTAACAGGAGCTCGGGAGAATAAGGGGTTTAGACTTAATTCTTAATTAAAGCTTTTTTTTCTGATACAGTTTGCATCTCGGTGCAGTCATCTGTTTGTTATCTGTATTGTATAATAACATAGTGACAAATAGAACCGCAGGACCATCAGGATCTACCAGCCTAGTGAAGTGAAGGTGCTTTTCATCTCTTTTTGGGATCTTTTAGGAATAAAATAAAATGATAAGACGCATAAATTATGCAGTATAGATGCATTAGACATACATATACATACAATGAACCATCATAAAAGGAAAACGTTGTACTGAATGGAATAAAATCATTGACAAAATGTTTTTTTAATGAGTTTAATGTTATTCTAGTTAAAGTGGTTTAATAAATAGAAATAAAACAAGAAAGTATGACAGCAATAGCAGTAACACCATGCAGTAAAGGGCTAAAAATGACTGCAATGTAAATGAGTGACAAGTACTTGAGTAGAGGTGTGAACCTTCACAGGCCTCACGATTCGATTACGATTATCATGTCAACGATTCAGTTTAATTCGATATCTTGATGCATCCCATCAATTGTATACATTACTTCACATGTAAGCCCTTTTTATTAAAAAAACGGAAAATGTGAACAAAAATTGTGACCATTACACAACATTGCAAATAGAAATCAAGAATATAGACATAGGTCATCAAAACGTAAACAGAAATTGTGCCCATAGCATTAAATTGTAACCAAAAGAAGTAGTATAGGCCTAGTCTACATCTTCAATTAATATGGTCTTCTAAAGCAAAACATTCTGCAGTGCTATTTTTTAATTAGATTTTTTAAAATCAAGCAATATCATTATGATATAATCGATTATGTCCTGCCACTGCATTGATGCATCATTGTCCACGTCTGCATCGCGATGCATCGATTATGTGATTAATTTCAACACCCCCATACTTGAGTAGGAAAAATATTTACATTTGAAAATACATGTTAACAAAGTAAATGACTACTCTCTGTGTTTATAGGTAAAATTGGTTTCAGGTGTTAAGTTTTACTAAAAAAGATGCATCTCTCTCTCTTTAGTCCCCATGATAGAACAGTCCAGGCTGGAGAAGGTTCTGCCATCCTGTCTCTACTCCCCCACGTACATAGTGAAGGACTTCCCCATCGCGAGATATCAGGGCCTGCAGTTTGTGAGTAACACTGTGTGAAATAACTCTCCATGTGAGGAACTATAACACAGACCATGCAATTTTTTTTCATTAGGTTTAAGTGAATCAAGTTATTTACATTTTTTATGGTTCCATTAAATGCTGATAGTCATGTAATGACAGAAAAATATCAAAGACAAACAAAAATCGTAAAAGCTAAACGCAAACCAAAACTTAAAGATTAGAATCTAAAGTCAATGAAAAGTATTGATTTCCAGCTGGAGGCATTGCTGCAGTGAGCAAACAACGCCCCCTATTGAAGAATAGTAGTCATTACCAGTTAAACCAGCTCATTTTATACCTACGGCAAAATGTTTACAGATCAAGTGGACAATGTTGTCATATTTTCTTCATTGTTTTTGAACTATACTGATTTCAATTTTGCTTTTTTAAATTCCTTTTAGGTGTATCTGTCCTACGTCTACCCAAACGATTTCACTCGGCTCACCCACATGGAGAGAGAGAACAAATGTTTCTATAGGGAATCTCCCGTCTACCTTGAAAAGTGAGGTCATTTTTAATGATTTGTATCATAATTATTGTTGTTTATCACCTTTTGACTGGGCTTGTCGAATTCGAGTGATGTGAGTGACGTGAAAAGAGCTCTCCATGTGTGCGCCTCTAAACAGGTTTGGCTTCTATAAATACATGAAGATGGATGAAGAGGACGATGACAGGCCTGCTTTCTTTCCAAATCCCGATGGTGCGTTATGACATACAGCAAACACAGTTACAGCATTGAACTGAACAGTTGTCTTCATCTTATGTGGGCTAATCACAGAATTGTCAGTAATGGGGACATCGCCAGCTGTGTTTGTAATAATTGCCAAAAAAATAAATGTTTTGCGTGGGCGTGTGCGTGAGTGCATGTGTGGGTGAGGGGGGGGTTTTGTGTCAGTGAGTATCTGTATGTGCGCGTATGTGTGTGTGTCTATCTGTGTGTGTGTGTGTGTGTGTGTGTGTGTGTTTGTGCATGTATGTGTGTGTGTGTGTGTGTGTGTGTGTGTGTGTGTGTATGATTCTTGGTTTGTGTGTGTGTGTGTTTGTGCATGTATGTCTGTGTGTGTGTGTGTGTGTGTTTGTGCATGTATGTCTGTGTGTGTGTGTGTGTGTTTGTGCATGTATGTCTGTGTGTGTGTGTGTGTGTGTGTGTGTGTATGTTTCTGTGTTTGTGTGTGTGTTTG
>JBBPCY010072596.1:0-10910 GCA_037974405.1 Brachyalestes nurse
TTATTAAACACTGTAATTAGTAACTGCGGTGTGCGTCCTCCCCTTCCCTCTCCCTACCTGCACCTCCAAATCTGACACAGAGGCAGGCCGAGTGACTGGTGGGGCTGTGGGTCATGAAGACAGTTAAGTGTTCCACAATCAAGTCCTTTTGGTCTTAATGCACTAATGCTTTGTTCATTTAGTTCCCTCTATTATTATCACTCATGTCAATATTACTTATCTACTATCAGAATCTGAAGACTTTATTGATCCTGGAACTAACTGCTTATGTAACGACTACACAGACAAGAACAATATAAAATATAACATCTAAATAAATCCAGTACCCTGCAGAAAAAAAGTAATATGACACACACTGCTATCTACACAAATGCTGGGATATAAATACTATAGACTTACAGTTAAGTGAATTATTAGTTAGGAGTCTGATCTGATTGCTACAATAATGGACTTGAGATAGAGAACAACTCCAAACCACTATTTGTGTTTCTAGTATATTACTTAGCGGTTATTTATCTAAAGTATTTATACCCCAGCATTTTGTATTTCTTATGCTTTGTTCATTCAGTTCACTCCTATTATTATCACTACTTCTGTCAATATTACTGATCTACGACTGATCTCTGTTACATTCACTTACAGATTTGGCATAGAGAACAACTCTAAACCACTATTTGTGTTTCTAGTAAATGCCTTAGTAGTTATTTATCTATAGTATTCATGCCCCAGCATATTGTGTATCTAATACATCATCAATTTATTATCATCACTATGTCAATGTTACTGATCTACTACTAACCTTTATTACAGACAATAACTCAGTAAAGAGAACAACTTCAAACTTCTATTTGTGTTTCTAGTAAGTTAACTGTAAGTTAATTTTCTGTAGTATTTATACTGTAGCATTTTGTATATCTAATACGTCACCCATTTAGTTCCCTTTTATTATCACTACTTATATCAAGATTACTGATCTATTATTGATCTCTATTACAGACAATAACGGACTTGGTGTAGAGAACAACTCAATACAAATTTTTGTATTACTAGTAAATTACTAGTGAAGTTATTTATCTATAGTATTTGTATTTTTGTACAAATATTGTCTGCAGAGTTTTTATTTGGATTTATTTTGACTTTTTGTTGTATATTGTTCTTTTCTCAACACAAATAATTTTCTTCTGGGATCAACTTTTCTGATTCTGATTTTGTTGGGAATTATTTTCCATTAAAGTGAAAAAAACCTCAAAAACACAAAGGAGATAGAGACCTTAAATCTCACAGATGACGATGATATTTTGCTTATGTCATATTTAAAGCCTGCTCTCTACACCACTGAGTTGAAAGTGCTGGCTTGGTGGGATCAACGTCCCGTTAAACTCCAGTTCAGGGGGGGCAATGCCAGAGGGCGGGGTCCCGGACAGGGGGGGCGTGGCCACAGTGCTGCATTTGCACGTGGAGACAAAGAGCATTACAATACAAAGAAGCACGGTAAGTTTTGTTTTAGCCTCTTTTGAACCGACACGGGACTCTCATAGCCAGGACTATTTATTATGATTGTTGATTTTTATTTACATATTGATTTATTTATTTATTGGGACAGGGGGGCCCTGCATAGAAATTCTGCCCCAGGAGATAAAGAAAAATGGATGTTGGAGAAACTTTTGTTTTCGAGGATGATGCCCGCCACCCCCACACCCCCACACCCCCGCCCCCCTCCAAAAAACAAAAAAGAAAAAAGTTGAGCCCAAAGTGGAGGTGATGTCTTTGTTCGAGAGAGTGGAGAGATTGTGGAGGGACGTTTCAGGCATAACGGTTCTGTCACGCATTGGGGGGGATTTTGGCTCCAAAAGACCAGCCCTGAGCTCCAACCGGGACTTTAGGAACCCAAAGCGTTTCCACACTTCTGTTAAAGTTTATGAAGTTCAGCTCTGAGCGCAGGATCTGGAGCAACATGTCTCTCTGCGAGCTTCTGCCTCACTTCTGTCTGTCTGTCTGTCTGTCAGTCTGTCAGTCTGTCTGTCTGTCCCACCAGGGAGGCTACAGCTCTTCTCTCCAACCTCCATCTGGACGCAGGTAGGTCCTTTCTCTTTGTTTAGAAGTGAAATAGCCGCAGATCTGGTCTTATTGATCTTCTGTACTGAGCGGCATCTTCTGCAGTTACTCACATACACACGGTTTGGGTGGACTTTTGTGTCTAACATGTTATTAAGAGACTATTTGGGAATAACTGATCTATGGAAGCCCTGTGATGAAGGATGGGGAGTGGAGAGGAGGGTGGCGGGTTTTGGGGGGTTTCAGGGGGGTTCTGGTCTTTTCAGCACCGTCAGTACTGGACAGCGGCCCTTTGATAAAGCTACCTGAGAACAGGATGAGCTGTTTCAGGTGAACAGGTGAAGGAGCGTTTATTTATTTATTTATTTATTTATTTGCTTGAGTGTCTGTTGGGTACTTGCTGAGTGTATTCTCCTGAGGCATGCCGATCTCAGCTCTGGATTGGATGTGTAACACTATGATGATGTCATCGGAAGCCAATAGTGGTCCTCCAGTGGGCTCTGAAGTCATGCTAGTGCGTTCCTCTCGCTCGAAGCAGCCACGTGCTCTCACTGTGGGGGGACATGTCCACACTGCAATAAACAAATGCAATGAGTATATAGTGAGCAATTCTACATAAATAAAACGTTATATGTACTACAAGACAGTTATGACCAAAAACAGCAACAACAACAACAACAACAATAATAAAATAAATTAAAAACTGTGAAAACTGTGAACAAAAAAATTAAGGTTCAGTAAGTATAGAAATAAAAAGTAAGTATTTAAAATAGATACATTTTCAGTAATATATCAAATGCATTATTTGAATTTGGCCCAAATGATTACCAATACTGTGACAATTCATATATGTAGATATGTGTGTGTGTGTGTGTGTGGTTTCTGGAGAGAATGCTGCATTGCCTTGTCCTCGTCTCCCTGTGTTTAGCACTAAAAAATAATGGTATAAATAGGCATTGCAGGCTGTTGAAGCACAACTGATGGGTCACTTTTGTGCTGGAAGCTTGGTGAGATGATGTCACCAGTGGTGGAGTAATTACTACCCATAAATCACGGTGTGTGAAAAGTGGCAGTGGCACAGTGTGTGTATGTGTGTGTGTGTGTGTGTGTGTGTGTACTGGTGTTGACAGCAGTATTGTCTGGACGCTTTTTATCCACCTTTGCTTCCTGTGCTGAAGAGGTAAACTGTCACCTCCAGCTTCCTCACACTGCTGCGAGTGTTACCTGCTGGAAGATGAGTTTAAACAGTGGCAGCAGCTCACATCACACTCCTCAGTACTGAAACTCACAGTGTCCATCAGGACTGTAAGTATAAAACTGTACGAGTTTACTCTGCCTGCTCCTCCTGCTGTGGCTAAAAAACATCCTTATGAGTTGCAAAAAGGGCTCTTTGGATCCATTTACTACTGGGCAGTAGTGTTAAGTTAGTGTTAACACTAATATTACAGTAAAAAAACAAATAAGAGTAATACAGTAAATAGTGGTTTTATGTAAAGCAAAGCATTTACTGAACTATTTCCAGTCCTCTTTCCTTATGGAAGCCCAGTATCACTTGTAGCTTCTATCAAATACCTGGATTTTCTCTTTTTACTTCATTAGATTCAATTTGGTGTGAAATTATAAGTTCACACAATGACTGGAATATAGCTAACAGTCAGAATAATTAGAAGCTGAGCAAAAGGAATAAAAACTGCACACTGATGCTCAAGCAACTGAGAAGTGAAAGAAAACATAGATCTGTTTTGAACCGATCTCAAATGTATTACAAAGTTTTATCATAAAAGCATTATCATACCATTTATTAAAACAAAATTCTTTTGAATTCTTTGAAATGTCTTCCTGAATTCTTTAATGACAGTGTGACTCAGATAGCCACACATTTGTGCAGAAACTTCTAATGATCAAATCAGATCTGCCTAAGATTTGTCTGGACACAGTGAAAGGGAAGAAATCTTTTTGTTCAAAGGCCTCAATTCAGTCAGTGTCACAAATAAGGTTCCACTTAAATAGTGACCTAGAAATAGTTATAATTATTAATATTATCACTTTACAGAACAGAACTTTCTTTGTTTAATTCCAAATTTTAAACTTATTTTGCTACTTTTTTGCCAGATTTAAATAAAAGTGTGAAGAACCTTTTGAAGAACCGCCAAAAAAGTCCCATATCAGTCAATTACTTTTTTCTTGAACTTTTTGCCCAAGCTAGAACCATTTGGAAACCTGTGATTGTAGTTAAGCAGCTGTTAGTTGCTGTTTTAGGCTTCTAAAGTGAAACCAGATTTTCTCACATCATTTACAGTCTTTCATTTTTTTACTGTCTCTCTCTGTCTCTCTCTCTCTCTCTCTCGCTCTCTCTCACTCTTTCTCACTCTATCACAATCAGACAAATGAATATCATCCAAAACAAGTTAAAGTAAATGATCATTCCATTAACAGTTTCTCTGATACATGTTCCTTTATTGGATGTATTTGAAGGTTTCGTTCTGATAGTCACATTTCATGCAAGTGTGCAACTGAGGTTGGAACTGAGGATGATTTTTTTATGCTGTGTGCTTCAGCACTTCATGGCTGAGCTGTTCTCCGGGGGGTTTCTACTTCCCAACATAACACTTACATTTGATTGTGGCAGCTCTAGAAGAATAGAAACAGAATATAATGTATTGGAATGGTGGCAAATATCGGCCAAAGGAGGAGATTGAGATTATAGACATGAAATGGCTGCATATCCACTTTAAAATACTGCACCTGCGACCACCTCATCAGAGGTGGTCAGACAGCTGAAATATCTATTACTTCACCAACTTTCTAAAACAGACTGCTCCCATGGATAGATAGATCAATTCATTTGAATGTTACTGTTCAGTGAACAGCTGAATTTCCTTGGACTGAGCTGGTAAACAACCTGAAACAACAACAGCAACAATAGAAATAATAACAATCATAATAATCTTTCCAAATTGGTTCTCTATTTTTTACATGTTTCAGTAAATGCCCAATTAAACACAATAACAATATGTATTTTATGATATATGGGGTATTTTCTCTTTTGAAATACAATAAAAGTGCAATAAAAGTTTCAATAAATGTTACAGTACTTTTATTTGCTGAATGCCTGCTGTTGGACAGAAAATATTTAACTTACAACTCAAACAGTGTCCTCTGAAGGCCTTGTGCAATGTGAATTTGTGTTTTGGAGAGAATCATTTGCTGTGAAACCACGAGTATGAAACCATCTCAGCGACCACACCCAGAGAGGGGAGACTATCAGCTTCCTGTCAGCTTCCTATCTGAATATAGATTTCTGAATGTAACGTATATGTTTTGGTTTAAAAGTGTTGTGTACTGTCTCTCTTTCATTTTTAATAGCTGTTTATTCTTCAGCTTTTGTATTAAGAATTTGCATTAGCAGTCATATATGATAGGAGGTGTAGTTTGCTGAATCAGGTGCTATGGTTTTGCAACATGAAGAATTTTTAAGCATTTTATTGATGTGGATTAGAAACAGCCATTGGTCACAATGATTTCTGTATTTGTTTTCCTACCAGTTTAAATACTGTTTCCTCAGTCCCTTGCCCCTCCAAGGCCTAGTAAACGTAGCTTGAGCTAATAAAGTAATGGGCTGGCCCTTTAGATGGTGTTGGGGATTTCCCCAGTGGAAAATGGCACTGCCAAGTGGCCAAGGGCTTGATAAAACCTGTAGTGAAACTTGCAAAACATGACTGTAAGAGCTGGGCCTTCAGTTTGGGCCATAAAAAGCAAAACATGGTCATAAAACGTGAACAAAAAACATAACTCTCTTATGAAGTAATTAATTTTAGCATTATAGCACCACAGCATTGCACATGAACATTTTTGGCTATTCTTGTAACAGACTGGAATCACTTCATTATTACTTCATCATTTGCTGAATCACTTCATAATTATGTGGAATATCTTATGTGCAATAGTCTCCATGTGCAGCATCACTACTTATGTCAATATTACTTTTTATTACTTCATATTACTACTGATGTCTACTAAGCGTAATAACCAGTGTTGGGGAGTAATGGAATACATGTACAGTTATGAGTAACTGTATTCCGATACAGTTACCGTTAAAATTGATGATAATCAGTTACTTTGTTGGAATAAATAGATTACACGGCGGTATTTTCCAGTTCCAAGTTAGCCTTTCAAACGCCTTTCAAACCGAAGCTGTCGCCGCAGACAGGTTTTTTCAATACGTATATTTCTTTAATTACTGTAACTCTGGAACCGTTTGTGCAATATAGAAAATTCCAGTGGTTTCTGAAAGCAGAGAAGCTGCGTTTTTCAGTGATATTAGTGTCATTACGGTAGTCGTTTTTATGGATCTTTTCATATGAGGGGGCTTTCACCAAGAACCAGGCCCTCAACCATGATGAGTGATCCGAAAAAAAGAGCTTCTAGGTTGGCTACAGCCTGCCCAGAGCCCCCTTGTATGTAAGGGTTTAATGTTGGTGGTGTCAGTTACACAATGGACCCGGAGCCAGCACAACAGACAGGGGCGGACTGGCAATCTGTACGTTCTGGAAAAGTCCGATGCACGCCCGTCGGCCTGAAATGCGCATAACACCGCCACCCGCCCTCGGAACCACGGGCATAAGAGATGCGCATAACACTGCCCCACGGCCGTCACCCTGAATTTCGGGCCGAGATGCACATACCAAACAAACCCCCCCCCCCGAAATACGCCCGTGATGCAGATCTATTCACTTATTGCTCCTCTACAATAAATATATTTTCTGTTCAGGGAGATTTGGGCTTAACAGTCAGTTGGTACAGAAAAACAAACAAGAATTTGCAGGATGTGATTGCTATATTCATGTTTTTTGTAAAAAGCATGACAATATATTAAGTAAGCCAAAGTAATCAGAATACGTTATTCACACTGAGTAACTTAACGGAATACGTTACAAACTACATTTTTGGGCACGTATTCTGTAATCTGTAGTGGAATACATTTTAAAAGTAACCATCCCAACACTGTCCAGTGTTGTGAATCCACTTAGTGAATTCTGTAATGTCTGAGAACAGCACCATGCCTTCCATATATCTTTCAGAATATGGAAGCTTTCAAAATAAATAGTGTTCTGGTGGGTGTGGGCTTTGAGCTGAGGGTGCAATGGCACTTAACAAATGTGACCTTCAACTACAAATTATGAGGACTACCCACGTAACTACTGCTCTTCATTTAGTGGGCTAATATGCATTTAGTGGGCTAAGTGCTAGCATTACTCTGTTTTGTGGCAGACTTGCCATTAAACACATAAACATTTCTATGTCATTGAACATGTGTCCATGTTCACTTACCACCAACTCCATCTTGAGAACAGTTACCTCCCAACCTGACTATGGAAACTGAAAGGTGTACAAAAGAAAGACACTGGGGCATCATGGTATATTTAGTGTATGCTGCAGATTCACAGTTTTAATATTTGTGTTGTTTATAATAGGATACTGTATAATTACATGACATTTTCCCCTGTGATTTTAGTGAGGCATCGCAATCATCTACACTAGTTGTGTATGCACTCATTCACACAATGCAGGATTTTAGGTTTTTCCTCCAATTTGTCACCCATTTACAATTAGTCAATAGAATGGTCAATTAAACATTTCTTATGGAATGAAACACATCACTCGTTTTTAAACAACATCAGCCTTCTTTTTCAGACTGTGTAAAGCTTTACATGTGTCCCATAACAGCAGAAACATTGAGAATCGCTAAAACAAATGGCTTGAATTGATTGGCTTCAGCATTCAGCTACTTGTTTTAATTGTAGGCTGAAAGCAGATTGTAAAGTGCTCTTCTAAGACTTCACACTGGCACCATTTAGATCTGTTCTTTACACCAGCACAACCTGCTAAGTGCTATTTTTCCCCCAAGATGAGATGCACGGCTGGTGGCTTCTTTTCATCAGTGGAGTCTTATTTCTTCAGTGTGCGAGGTGAATGAAAGGAGAGGCTGCAAAGTCTCAATGGCGGCAGTGTTCCAGTAAATTACATCAGGGGAAAGTCTCTGAAGAGAGCAGGCAAAAGCAGGCATCATTAGTGCCGAGCATGTTTGCTAAGCCCCATTCCCTCAAGATGAAGCACATGTACTCAAAATCCCTCTTGCGCAAATTTTGACCTGTTGCTGTCTAACTATCCAGCAGTGGTGTCTGATCTTTTCCTGGCCTTTCGGGAACTTCCTCTACCAAATGAACATCAGGTACAGACATGAGATACATAATGATATGGTTCAGACTATCACATAATGTAATGAAATGTGTGTTGCCATGAAAAAGTTTTCTGACCTGTGAAGTCTGAGGGACTGCAGAATATATCTGACATTAAACTGTATGACATTTGTTCACAGAGTGCTCTTCAGGAAAGAGGTAAAAAAAGATCTTGCCAAGAATATTCTTGTGTGCATATAAATGACCTGAATTACTGTAGTTATGTACACGCAGTGTTTTCTAGAGGTGGGAGGGCTGTAATGTGACTTAGTGACTAAAAACAGAGCAAAAACCCTGTTATGTAGGTATTATATTTATGGTAATAAGCATTTCATCACTGTCTGTCACATGAAAATGCCAGCTGCTCTTCACTGTTTCATAATGTCATGACGAAAAGACCACTTAAAACACTCCTAAATACATTTCTTACGTTAACATGCATTGAAAGTTTCAAACATTTTTCCTCATTCTGTACAATAACCTTTTTGTTCTGACAGCAGTGATTTTACTTAAAACAAAGTGTCAACAACAAAGCCATCCGTTTAAGTCAAAAAGTCAAAATAAACTTTGTCATCTCAGCTATATACATGTATACAGTAAGACAAGACGGTGTGGCTCCAGAGACACCTAGAATACACACTTATAAATAAAATATAAAAACTAGAAATAAAAATGTGCATTTTTAATATCCATTTGTAATGAAAATACAGTAACCCCGAGACACTATTCAAATGTAACATTTATGTGTTTTGTGCATGTAGCTGCATGTGTGTCATAAACAGTGTTGGGCAGTAACGTGTTACTAATTTGATTCTTTTTTTAGAAACGCAGTAATCTAACGCGTTATCATTTTAAAATGGGTAATTAGATTACCGTTACAATTCAAGTAACGCTGCATTACTAATAAAATCAAGTTCACAGTAAACTGTCAGCGGCAGGCAGATGTCTGTCTGACAGGCGCATGCGTGACGTCATCTACGGGAGACCTGCGTACGACAGCAACTCAAATGAAAATAAACACAGCATGGAGAGTCAGAAGTTCGCGTTCAGTAGCTGGAAATATAGCCTTTACTTTAAATTCATCTTGGTTAAAGGCAAGAACATTATGAGCTTCTATGTCCAGGATTCACATGCCAATAGAATTAGGAAGAACTGACTCCAGATTTGCGTGACTGAAGTCACAGCAAAAATGAAAAATCTGTCCATGTGTGCTGTTGATAGCTTGTTAATAGCTTTTATAGCTTGATCAAGACAGAAAATATATAGCTACTACAATCACTGCAGTGAATTTTCAGTGCACTTGCCTCACTTTTGTGTGCTGTTCACCGATTTCAAGAAAGATGTGTCATCATAGTTGTTAATTTTCTTCATAGTAATTTATGTGAAAAACTAAACAAACCGAGCCAACATGCACAAAAGTACAGATTTACCACCGTATCCCCTGTAGCGCAGCAGTATAGGTTCATATTTATTTAGCTAAACATCAAAATAAAAATTTAAGTTCAACTTCAAGTCTGTTTTATGTCACTTCGCGAGAATCATGGCACTATGAGCAAATAAACTGGGGCAGCATTTTCCCCAAATATCCAGAACTGAGAACCCGAAGGCTGAATAAGCTTTCAGATGCATGAAAGTGAGGAATCCAAATGTCTGTACCAGTTCCCATTTTTTGCTTACCTCCAAGCTGAGAACCTCTCAGGAACCTTTCTTTTTAAGATTGCAACAAGCCCTATTTTGAATTATAACTTTACATGGATTTCTTTAACAATCTAGTCCGCTGAGAGATTTCATTCATCTCTCATTTCTACTAGTCATGCTGCACAGAGACCCCCTGAGACAAATACCCACAGTTCTCTCTTGTTTTGCTTTGGGAGCTCTGGTCTCTACTGAGGGGAAGAGGCAAGCACTTTCCCACAAGGGGCCTGTAAGATGTTTTTCTTTTGCTGTGATGGAAAATGACCAAGGCAACGGCCCTCATGGGGAGGTACAGTCGTGGTCACATCTTTGGCAGGATCTTTCTGTGCAGAAGAGGAAGATGTTTGACACTGAAATTGACTATTGAAGGCTTGTATTTGTTGCCTTGCCTCCCCTTCCCATGACGGCCCTGTGCCTGTTCTGCACAGACATTTCTGATTGTAGAAATGGTCATTTCATGCAAGAATGATTTAAACAGAAATCCAGACTGATTAGAATGTTCATTTCATTTTTAGAAAGTAATTCTAAACCATAAAATATGGCAAATTAAGATGTTATGTAACTGTGCATGCTTGTGGGCAGTTTAAAAAGTGAGAGAAGGGGATTTTTAATTAAGGGATTTGGGACATCTTCCCATTCAGCTTGGCAGACCATATGGATAAGCACACCAGAATATTAAATAATTGCTCAAAAAATTATTATATTCATCTTTTCATTCATAAATTGCATGTATATACTGTGGGCATTTTTTTCTGTTCCTGCTTTAACAACCCATGTTGAATAAAAGTGTCCTCACACCAGTGTTGTGCCTGAACATGTTCAATGAACAGCGTTCATTGAGCGGCATTCATTGAACACGTTCCTATTTTTCGTGAACGCTGAACTGAACGAGTCGGTTTACAAATTATGAACGTAACCGTG
>JBBPCY010072597.1:0-10910 GCA_037974405.1 Brachyalestes nurse
CTCTCCTGCTCTAACTCATTCTCTCTCTTTTTGTCTCTAATATCCTTCTCTTTCTCTCTCTTTCTTTCCCTTTCCCTTTGCCTCTTCTTCAGTTTTCTTTCTTTCTCTCTTTCTTATTCTAGATTGTTTCTTCATGTCTGTCTCTCTCTCTCTCTCTCTCTCTCTCTCTCTCTCACTCTCTCTCTCTCTCTCTCTCTCTCTCTCTCTCTCTCTCACTCTCTCTCTCACTCTCTCTCTCTCTCTCACTGACATTTAATCTGGCCTGATGTCACACTGTGCTCAAAACTGCCACACGGCTGCTTATGGCTCTGAAAAACACACTGACATCATCGCGCATGCGCCCGGTGGGACAAATCCGAGAAAATGACCTTTCGTTCAATAATTAATCCGTGACATCACAGTTAACCCGCCCACGCAGCCGGAGCAGTGCCGTTACTTCTGCACGGATACTCCAGTACTCACAGAGCCCTCAGTGACATCATCCGTACTGTAGTTAAACTACATCACACACACAAACACTCACACACACACTCTTGGCTCGACTGAGCTGATCTGAACTGCACTTTAAAGCCTCTCTGAGAGCTTTTTACAAACTCGTGCTTTTTATAACCGCAGATATTCTGAGCCTCACTTCAGAAGTTTTGATATTTTTTGTGTAAAGATGATGTAATCATGGACTGTGTGTTGTGTTTGGGTAGAAAATGCATTAACCCTTTGACACATAAACAAAAAGCAGCTATTCGTTCATTCTTTTTCTGAGCTGCTTATCATAACCAAGGTCATAAACTACTGATGAGTTCCTGACACTGCTTTGGCCCTAAATTGTTCATTATAAATGGGTTAGATTCTGATTCAAAGGTGCCTGAGGCCTGTTTGAAAGTGTATGACCTCACACATCAACTTAGTTGTTTTTTTATGCAGAATATTTTTGCAAACAATGCTGTGTGTTATTTATGAAACACTGCTGTGTGTTAGCATGAGTTTACTCCACTTAGTTGGAAAACACAACCTTGTGTGAACATATAGCACAAGAAACTGACAAAACCCAGTGCCCTGTTAGACCAGCCTCTGAAATTTGGTAAATATTCTGGTTTTTATCTGCATGTTATCTTCATTTGTCTTCTTTTGGGTCAGTATGAACCCTGAAGTGAACAAAAACAGAAATCCACTAGTGTACATATAATCACACATCAGATCCACTAATGCACATATAAACACACTCAGATCCACTAATATACATATAAACACACTCAGATCCACTAATAAACATATAAACACACCCTCAGATCCACTTCTATACATATAAACACACATCAGATTCACTAATATACATATAAACACACCCTCAGATCCACTAATATACATATAAACACACCCTCAGATCCAGTAATATACATATAAACACACCCCCAGATCCACTAGTGTACATATAAACACACCCTCAGATCCTCAAATATACATATAAACACACCCTCAGATCCACTTCTATACATATAAACACACATCAGATCTGCTAATACACATATAAACACTCTCAGATCCACTACTATACATGTAAACAGACCCTCAGCTCCACCAATAAACATATAAACACACGCCCGGATACACAAATATACATATAAACACACTCCCAGATCCACTAGTGTACATATAAACACACTCCCAGATCCACTAGTGCACATATAAACACACCCTCAGATCCACTAATATACATATAAACACACTCAGATCCACTAATATACATATAAACACACTCAGATCCACTAATATACATATAAACACACTCAGAGCCACTAATATACATATAAACACACTCAGATCCACTAATATACATATAAACACACTCAGATCCACTACTATACATATATATATCCTCAGTTCCTCTACAAAAATTAACGCGGTCATAAACACTGTTACACTCTTTTGTGAGAACATTTATAAAACTATATCCGTCCTGCCGTGATCTATTTTAAATCTCTCGCTGTAAAAGGCTGCGCCTGTACTTTTCCATGCTGTTCCGCACACTAACGAAAAACCTGTAAATTCATGAGTGCCGCGGCCGGGAAGTAATTCAATTATTATTTTTTTATTTCACTTTTTTTGAGAGCCACACAATGCCTTTGCCATTTTTTCAACTTGTTGTATTCGGGTTCTCCACATTATCAGTCTGGTCTATAAAGAGGTCATTATGGTTATAGACATAGAGCTTCAGCAGTGGAAGGTCAACCCTTTAAATGAGAGAGGGAGAGAGAGAGGGGGGGAGAGAGAGGGAGAGAGAGAGAGAGAGAGAGGGAGAGGGGGGAAGACCTATATAAAGTGAGAGAACCACTCAAGTAAAAGAGAAAGAGAACAAGTTAATGAAAGAGAGGAGGAGAGAAAGAGAGAGAGATCAAAAGAAAAAGAAAGACAAAGAGAGGACAGTAGATAGCAGGAGAAACAAATTCAGACAGAGGCTAAGAGAAAGGAAGAGAGAATGGCAGAAATAGAAAAAGAGAGAAAGAGAGAGACAGTGTTTGTGTGTGTGAGAGAGAGAACTGTATTATAATAATATCTATAAAATATAGATATTTTGTCCAGCTGGCTCGAGCCATGAGTGGTCTGCTCGGTCAGCGTAGGGAAGGAACTGCCAAGCTTACAGTTTTAGCACACCCCGAGGAGACGGCAGGTCCAGACGCTTAATTCAACCCGGTCAGCGTCTTCTGTGTCGAAGAGGTGCTGCCAGGAGTTCAGTTTTCATAAATCTGCGAGAGGAAAACACATATGAACGAACAAAATAAAACCGCGCCATGCTAGCGATGGTGAACAGACTCTAGATTGCGGCTCAGACTGAGTATCAGTACAGAGAAGAAATGCAGAACTGGTGTATATCAGGTAAGTGGGAGAAACCACAGTGCCAGGGAGAGCAGGGGGAATGGGAGGAGCCAGGCCTGGGGGCGTGGCACCTGAGATGTGGCCGTGACAGGTGTGTTGATTTTAGCAAATCCATTTACATGTTGGGTTACATCATTCTTTTTTGTTTCAGATACAAACAGAATGCTGGTTAATTTGAATAAAATGTGGCTCAGTGGGCATGACGAGTGTATGGCAGTGCACCACTGATCCAGTGACTGAGCAAACGCGTCAGAGCGGATAGACTGACAGATACAGGCCTGTGTAGACTCACACCGAGTGTGTGAATGTGTTAGAATGAGAGGGAACATGCAATGGACTTTGTGTCCGTGGATGTGTGTGTGTGTGTGTGTGTGTGTGTGTGTGTGTGTGTGAGCGAGAGAGAGTGAGAGAGAGAAAGGGCACCATCTGCCATCTGCAGTGCTCCGTGCCAACAGCGTTTTCCCCCAATCATCCACTGGTGAGTGTGAGGAATACAAAAGAGACAGAGAGAGAGAGAGAGAGGGAGAGAGAGAGAGAGAAAGAGATAGAGAGAGAAAGAGACAGAGAGAGATAGAGACACACAGAGAGAGAGAGACACAGAGACAGAGAGAGACAGAAAGAGGGGGAGACAGAGAGAGACAGAGAGAGAGAGAGAGAAAGAGGGGGAGACAGAGATAGAGAAAGGGAGGGGAGACAGAGAGAGAGACAGAGAAAGAGACAGAGAGAGAGAAAGGGAGGGGAGACAGAGAGAGAGAGAGAGACAGAGAGAGAGAAACAGAGAAAGAGGGGGAGACAGAGAGAGAGAAAGGGAGGGGAGACAGAGGGGGAGACAGACAGAGAGAAGGGGAGGGGAGACAGAGAGTGAGAGAAGAAGGAAAGGGAGAGCGAGATTAGCAGCGGCTAATCAGGGTTTCCTGATGCTTCTCGTTTCTTCTCATGACCTCTTTCAATTAAAAGGCGATTGCCACTCGGAGAGTAGTCTTTTTCACGCACACTGAAGTGTGGATGTGAGGGAAGGTTTATTCTCACATCTCATACAGTCTGGATCTGATAACATTAACCCATATTTAATAACTGATACCAACACTAATAAACAGCAACTTTTTGCGTTTGCTTCATATTTTTCTTTTTCCTTAATTTTTTTGCATTTTAAAAAAATTCCACACATATACAAAAGCACAAACGAGGTATGGAATAATAAATCTTGAATCCTGGGAAACATTGCAGAGACCATTTTGTGCAGAATCTTTTTGGTCGGTTTTGCAGGAAAGGCAAAAATGTAAAATAAAAATTCAGATTTTGTCAGAAGTAAAAGAATGTTAAGTTTCTGGAACATGAATTAATACTTTGAAAACTTTAATGTTTTCTTTTTTAAGACTGAAAGATTTGGGTTGAAAGCTTAATATATACTGGGTTTTTGTCAAAATTATTTGGGCAATTTTCAAATGTACAGTTTTAATTGGACCAGTCAATGAGTTAAATCAATTAGAAGCAACCAAACAGCCACACAACGTGTACACAACAGAAGTAGTGGCTGTGTGGCTACACTACATTTAACACTAATTTAACACTGCATTTAACACTACACTGCAGAACATAAAGAATAAAGATTATGATATTCTTCAAAAAATCTATTTGTTTGTAAAACTAGCTATGTGAGTAAGGGAACCTGTGTGTACAGATATGTGCGTGGGGGGGCGGTGTACATGTTTACATGTGTGTGAACAAACGGAAGCTACCATGATTACATCAGCTATTGACATAAAGGCCCAAAAACTATAACTGAAAGTGAAAAAGATGTGGCATAGACAGATCAATGACCGCAAAGGGAGAGGAACTTAAGAAAACAAGGCTCACAGAAGTCACAGTGTGGTGCAGATTGTATTAAGATAATATAAGATAAACCTTTATTAGTCCCACAAGTGGACAGAACAAAGGTAAGAGCAGCAAAAATTAAGAAAACAATAGAATAGAATAGAATAGAATAGAATAAAATTAAAATAAAATACTATACCAACCGTACAGTATAAAAAGTACACTATACAATCTAGAAATCTGTATTATAATATGTTATAATATATATTATAACTAATGACTAATAGTGATATGTATGTACACAATGAGCATCTCAGTGGTGGTTTCTAAGACTACAGGTGAAACAATGTTTTACCAAGAAAAATAATACAAAAACAACTTCATAACTATCACTTTTTTATTGATGTGAAACAACAAATGCTCAAAAATAAGGTTACTCTCCTAATTTCAGCTCCTTAATAGCATTACAGTTGTATACGGCTCTGGTCAAAAACGCGAAACAGCGCCACCCCCAACCGCAGTAAAACAGAGAATTTCAGTGCAACATGTTTCACTGGCGCCCCATTCAACTCAATGCAAATCTTCTCAGACCCAGGCGGCTCGTGGATTTTCCAGGTTTCAATGGACTCTAATGGTAAATAAGTCCCACCCGTGAAACAAGTGACTGCCTACTGTGAGAGGGTAGTTCTCTGCTTCAAAATGACTGACATAACACTGTGGCCAATCACCGCCTTTGTTTACACGTTGTTCTATTTTATGTCTCACACTCACTGACCTTGAGTGTGAGACTGAAGCTTCATACATAACAAAACGCGTAACATATTATTTACTAGTGTTTATTAATAATATTTCTTCTTATTTTATATTTTATTATTCGTGTACGAGTGCACAGAAGGAAGGGCATTAGCTTGTTAGCTTGACCACTTGCTAGCTATCCCCGCCACCACCCAGCCAAGCTGGGCACTGCTGAAATCCTTGGAAAAAATCCCTGCTGGTATGACAGAGTGATTAACAACTTCACCAAGAAGACCAAGAGGGTAGAACTAATTTATAAGGTGAGAAAGAGGTTAGATATGTTTTCTTGGGATTTAGAGATTGAGGGAAGAGCAGGAGAGAGAAAATACATCAGAATGTGAGGCCATACTGAAGTAACATACAGCAACATTCAACATTCAACAAGTTACGACAGAAACAATACAAACAACACAGTAAATAGACCCCACAACAATGTAACACTAATGTAATGTAACAGTATAGTGTAAACAGAATGTAAATCTTCCAGTGTTTATTGTTCCAGTGATTATTATTGCACAGTATGCAGTTACAGGATTGAACAAAGTGCAAGCAATGACAGAAACAGTACAATAAATAGACAATACAACAATGTAGCAGCACCGCATATCCAATGACATTGTGGTGAAAGGCTACTGGTCCCAACCTGGACATTATACAAGAAATAAACACATCCACTTAAATGGGAATTCTTTTTTACATTTGTTCATAATTACTTGGAGAAGGAATAGGCAAAGTGTTTGGATTAGAAATGCTCAGTTCTAAAGTTAGTATTGGACACAGTGGTGGTTATAGGAACCTCTAAAACCTCTAAAAACAACCTGAATTGTGTGGTTATAAATACACAGCCTGATTCTATGACTTTTTTAACAACAGGTTTTATAAAGCTTTGGCCTAAAACCTCCAAAACAGAGAGGCACATGCAAGGAAAAATTTTCCTAAAAGAAAAACATTTTTTCAGAATATTCAATTTTACCATAATTAACATAATGCGTAGATTCAGTGGATAGTAAATGCAGTGGCCACATTTGCATTGCAGACATTGTGACTCCTGGCTCTCATGTAAAGAAATGTTTATAGGTTCATCTGCAATGCACTGTTTTGCATTAAAGCACTCTGTACGACTTAGTTTACTTCGCAACTGCTGCATTATACAGACATTTTGAATACAAATTGATGGAATTTCCTTTTAGGACATTCTATTATTATAGTTACACCTAATATGCAATCAATCCTTAGAGACCATAGTTATTGCCAGTTATTGCAAACTCATGCTGTGAATTAAATGAATTATTTCCCACTTGTAGCTCATTGAAACAAGTGGAGTCACTGTGTGGAAAGTGCAGATATTAAACCAGGATGCCCAAATCCAGTCCTGGAGTGTTTGAGTCCAGTGTGTTTGAGGAGTGGGGGACTACCAGGACATGTCATTTATTTTCCATCCATCCATTATCTACCCCTTAGTCCCGCGTCATTTCTTTTCTTTTAAATTTTTTTACTTTAAAGCAAAAACAGAAAAGTCGAAAGTTCCATCAAGTGTGTCGATACAGACTAAACTTAATTTCAGTGTAATTGGAAGGTTTGTTGACATCTGCTCATCTTCTGAAAACAAGATGTTCAGTACAAGTACAAGATGTACAGCTCTTCTAGGGGAAGGCTGTGGGCTGTTGGGACATTTCTGTGAGGATTTGATTGGATGCAGCCAGAAATGAGATGAGGATGATAAGTATTTGATCACAAATTCCACTACAACTCATCTCAGTTGTATTAAATGGAGATCCATCACTCTAAAGACTAGATTTCCACCACTCTACTGCTGTTCAGGCCAGTGCTGGAAGGCTTGATCCCCCTCTAGGCAAAGCTTGGCACTGACCATGATGACCTAAATTCACTAATTAGAAGGGCTGTCTGAATACTTCTGGATATAAAGTATGTAATTGATAAAAATAACCACATTTACATCATGTAGCACATAGACAGTAATAACTATTGACTTTTCACAGTTAAATTAGGTTTGTGTGAAGAGTAATTGGGCAATTTCAGTTTTCTAGATGTAATGAAGCTTTTATAAGGTGGAGTCATGGATAAGGGGGGAATAAAGGAAGAAACACCCATCTCTCCGAGGCCTCGCAGCGCCGTGGGATTTTCATTACCTGCACCGTAATGAATTCCCAAACCAGCCCTGAACCGGCGCAGGTGAAGGCCCGTGTAATAAACACACGGCTGCAGAGCCAGAATTAATTCACCGCTGATTCCCTGCCCGCTCTCATCATAAGCGCATCATTTGACTCCTGCTTTTATGGCACATCACTGCTGAAACGCAGGTCTGCTCAAGCTTGTTAAGGACCTTCTGGTTTGATGTTAAATCTTCCCTATGCATATTCATGCTGCCTCTGCGCTTTAGTCACATTAATGCTTTTAGCAGGCCGAATTACAATCCTGGTGCATGGCACTTAAAACCCCGTGTGAGGACAGTTTTAACAGGCCCATGTCAGGGTAGAGCATTTTTCTCAATTTTTTTTAATAAAAGAATTTAATGTAGTACGTAAACAGCATTAAAGTTTCAAAACGTACCTCTCACTCCCCAGTCGATGCAGTGCAAATATGATCATTTTAGCTGCAAATACAGACACTTTTTTGTGATGTTACAAAATTAAAAAAGGAACCAGATGTACATCGACCGTCCAAAACATTAAAAGCACATGCCTACTATCGTGTGGGTCCCAATCCTCCAAAAAGAGGCCACAGTCATTGGAGAATACTGTTCCATTAAAGGGGTGTCCAAGTAACATAAACATGAATGCAGGACTCAGGTTTTCCCAGCAGGTCATTGTCCAGAGCATCAGAGAAAATGTAACCTTGTGTTACATTTACATTCAGCAGACCCTTTTATCCAAAGCAAATTTCTGTGTATGACAGATCTAGGTGCATGTAGTGTTAGGAGTGTGGTAAGTCGCCCAGGTTAGGGGTCTGCACCCGACTCTCCTGCTTAAAAGGTAGTGATGATATCCGCTACACTAACCAATCACTTATCATAGTGCATTCTGATACACAGGCACCCGGCCAACACATTATGCCGAAGGAGACATGATTCATCAGACCAGGCCACCTCTTCCATGCTCCATGATCTGGTTATGATGCTAATTGTAGTTGTCGGTGGTGGACAGGGTCAGCATGGGTACTCTGACTGGTCTGCAGCTGCGCAGACCTACACAAAGCAAGCGGTGATACACTATGTCTTCTAATTCCCTTCTATCATAGCCAACATGTGCTACAGCAGCTCTTCTGTGGCATCAGACCAAATGGACTAGCCTTTGTTCCCCACATGCATCAGTGAGCCAATCGAAACATCTACCTTTAAATGGCCCATATTCTATATTTTGATTGTATTTAATTTTTTTCTTTTATAGTCCACTTGTAACGCTTGTCAGCTTAATTTTACCCCTTGGAATTAATTAGGCTGTTTTGCTATGGTTCAGTGAAGAGAGGGATGTGTGGATTCTTTGGAAGGCTGTAATGATCCACTTCCTTCCCCATGACTAGGAACAGCACGGTCATTTCCCCAAGGCTGGGCAATATGGTATAAATTGTCATCTTTATAAATGAAAATAAATCACATTACTTCACAGCATGCTGTGCTTATCATGAATATCTAACCATGTTTAACTGATGCATGAATGAAAACCATGTTCACTTGTAGTTGATAATATTTCTAAATGTAGTATCATATTTTGCCTGCTTATAAAAAGTCAGAAAAAAATGTCATGATGTATGTTGTATTGTGGATTTTATTTGAGTATGATCATATTTTTGGCCATATCACCCATCCATACACATCCAATACTGCTACAGACTGTCTGCATAAACAGCAGGAAGGAATGGGTGGAGCTAAACTGACTGAATGGGTGGAGCTAAACTGCTGTCGGCTGAATGTGTGGAGCTAAACTGCTGTAGACTGAATGGGTGGGGCTAAACTGCTGTCGGCTGAATGGGCAGGGCTAAACTGCTGTCGGCTGAATGGGTGGAGCTAAACTGCTGTAGACTGAATGGGTGGGGTTAAACTGCTGTAGACTGAATGGGTGGGGTTAAACTGCTGTCGGCTGAAAGGGTTTTGCTAAACTAAAGCAGTAGGTTGCCTGCAATAGTTGTGACTTCACAACCATGATGTTTATGAAATAAATAATTGACCGTGAGGAGTGAACAGAAAGAATTAAATCAATGTTTTCAGACAACATTAAATGCTACTAAAATCAAGTTTTCTATGTTATGGACCCTTTAAAAGTGCGCAAACTTTGGAGAACTTCCGAAATGAACACTATTTTAAATGTGACTCCTCCTTGCTTTATAAATAAGTTGGACGAGCTCACACATCTGTTTAGGGATTCTGTTTCCTCACTTTTGTCCAGCAGTCATTGGCTGATCAATTGAGATGATTGGGCTTGGCAGCAGTGCGGCAGGTCCACAGCCCGGCAGGCCAACGTGAAATACACACCAGCGTCCAGAAGTCTAAGTCTGCTTCCAAGAACTGACTTTATGTTATTATCTTTGGAAAAATAAGACTTGTTGAGGCTTATTCTTCAAGACAACATCATTTAAAACTGAGATTAACCTGTTTTTTCAGACCTTAACTCCTCCGTGAAGGTTGGAAAGGTGTGAAACGTACTTTGACATATCAACACACTTTCTAGGATCTAAAAGACAGCTGGAATAATGA
The DNA here is from genome assembly GCA_037974405.1 of Brachyalestes nurse. NCBI lineage: Eukaryota > Metazoa > Chordata > Actinopteri > Characiformes > Alestidae > Brachyalestes > Brachyalestes nurse. The sequence continues at coordinate 10,193 of JBBPCY010072597.1, forward strand.
CTCTCCCATTCTGCAGAAACGATTAGAATCAGTATCATACAGAGTTCAGGCTGTTATTAAGGCAGACGCACCAGATTTTTTACATTTCAGAATTAGACAATTATGTAATGTCATAGGACGAAACAAAATATTCTGACTAACTGATGAAATACGAAGAGTTGGTAGTGTGCCTGTTTTTTGCATCTTACTATAATCATCCAGCATTTCTTCTGAAATGATATTAAATAGGGATTCCACAGATGTTTCAGATTTTCTGCATAATTAAATCCTAAAGATATAGAAAAAATCATTAGAGTGGATGTGTGTGAAATGCTCCCTTCTAGAGAAACTTACTGATTTAGAATTGGTCACAGCTGTGGTGATAGGAACCAGAAATCTAAAACATTCACTCCTCTCAAAAATCTCTCAAAGTCATTACACTAAATGGTTTGATGACCGGAGATTTTGGCCTAAAACACGTAAAGTTTTTATGATGTAGATGTACAGTACTGTGCAAAAGTCTTAGGGCATCTGCAAAAATAATATTTAAAAACTGTTTAGATGGGCAGTGAGTGTTTTTCCACATTCATATTACTAAATATACTACATACAAATAGCGTTCTACAGTAAATAGTGGTTATGTTCAGTATATCAGTGTGTTTTTGTGGAAGTCCAGTATTACTGTAGTTTCATCAGAAACCTGGTTTGACTCGATCAGTCCTTCATTAAATTAAATCAG
>JBBPCY010072598.1:0-10910 GCA_037974405.1 Brachyalestes nurse
CTCCCTCCCTCTCTCCCTCCCTCCCTCTCTCCCTCCCTCCCTCTCTCCCTCCCTCTCTCTCTCCCTCTCTCTCTCCCTCTCTCTCTCTCTCTCCCTCTCTCAGTGGGTGTGTCCGTGTTTGGAGCATTCCTCCGCTCTGAGTTCAGTGAGGAGAACCTGCAGTTCTATCTGGCCTGTGAACAGTACAGACAGTCCTCCAACACCTTCAGCCTGCAGAGACGCGCCAAAGAGATCATCGCCACCTACATCCAGCCTGGAGCTCCGCGAGAGGTGGGGAAGACCCTCCCACTACATTCAGATTATTTCAGAATGCTGTATGCAATCAAATTAATTCATTAGAAGTCAAATTATGTAAAACCAAAACTCAAATATAGACAATCCCCTACATCTTCGAATACAATGAGTCGGCCAAGAAGTTTCCACTAGAACTAAAGCAGCTAAAGTAAAGTCCTGACTCTACTTGAAAAATTCAAACCAAGAACCTGGAACTGTTTTTCAACCTGTTCTATCATGGTTCTGTTCTATCATGGTTCTGTTCTATCATGGTTCTTTCACGGAACCTGGTGCTGTTTTTCCACCTATTCTCTGATCAAATGAGCTGAGTAGGTTACAAAACAAAACGTGGCATGTAAACATTCTGATTGGTCAGAAAGAATCATCAAACATTCAGAATCAGAAATCAAGAACAGCATCCCTTTATCCCTTCAGAGTTACTATATTGGAGAGCACAGGCACCATCACCACTGAGGAGGTACAAACTCCAGTGGGAAATTAACTGCCAGGTTCCAAAAACCATGGAAAAGCGACTTAGTAGACCTCGCTTGATATTTCAGATTTAGGATCAGAATCAGAAAACTTCATAGATCCCGGAGCAAAGTGCTTAACCTAATTTGAACCTTGTTTTTTCATCTTAACGTGATAATCTATGAAAACTCACCCCGAAATAAAGTCGGTCAGCCAAGATGTTTGGTGTCCAAAGTGAATCTTTGTAAACTGCACTGGCCTCAAACTGTGTTAAATTAAGTAATCCCAAATAGACTTATGTGGTTTCTGAAACCGTATAATATACTGTTGTCTGTAACATAGCTAAATACAGTAGTATCCTGAAGCTTGAAGTCTATTTTCTTGTTCTTTTATTTAACTGTATCTCATACAGTGTCTTAAACCACACAAGCAAGTCTATTTGAGATTAATAAATGGGAAATTCCAATGATTTTTTTCTCTAAATTTTTGTTATTCAATCATTGACATGTAAAAGTCATTCAGAGAGGGTTTGATGTGAAATGGTTTATTGTAGAGAAACGTACCATCCCAGATTTCTTTACAGTGCTGGTGAATGGAACCAGAGGTCACATATACACAATTATAGCCATTTAAATTAACTGATTTTTATATACGATATTTATCATTGTAAAATTAATAAAAGGTTTTTAAGGACTATTTTACCTTTGAGTGCCCCTCATGTCCACCATGAATAGATTACAAAAAAAAAGACCAAAATATTATCTCAAGATCAATGTATCGGACATCACCCAGTGCATTTCTAACAGCTTGAGTTGTGACTTTCGGTGTGGTAGCTTTTGGAGACGTCTGGTTCCATTCACCACTGCTGTGAACAGCTTTTCTAGAACCGAGCGTCTCACATTAAACCCACTGTGAATAACACTTACTATGCAGAACATATGAATCAATAGAATTTCAAGTGCTAATCATTATACAAGGTTGAAGGTTACTTTGTCATCAGCAGCTGTGAACGCATACAATTGTAATAAACTGAGTTACCATAGTGTACCGAGGCGTTTCTCCATGAGCCATGGTGCAACATTCAGTGCAAGTTATGACAGATTCAATACAATCAATTCTGTCATACGTGAACACAGTGAAACTCTCTCTCTGTATTTAACCCATTCACCAAGTGAAGCAGCTGGCAGCCAGGAACATGGCGCCCAGGAGCAGAGTGTGGGTACAGTACCTTACTCAGGGTACCTCAGTGGTGCTTAGCAGTTTTGGGAATCGAACCCACGACCTCCTGATCGCAGGGCGAACCCCCTAACCACTAGGCGGCCACAGTGTAGGGTGAATGGGACGTAAACCTGAATCCTGAAACTGCACGATTCTCCTCCGTCTCCTCTGCCTGCTTGTAAACATTTGCACATCTATTGCACTTGCAGTTTTCTTTTATTCTGTTTTATTGAATGAAATAAACTTGAAACAATACATAGACAATGCAACAATGTAACAGTGTAGTGTGAACGGGATGTAAACCTTCCAGATTGACTAGTTTCGCATGATACTGCAACAGAAGGCAGTTACAGCATTGAACAAAGTGAAAGTTACAACAGAAACAATATAATAAATGGACGATACAGCAGTGTAACAGCATAGTGTGAAAGGGATGTAAATGTGTTTTATCGACCGATTGATGCATTGATGCATATTTTAAGTATTGTAACATTTGTAATGTAAGATTTGTTGCCTCCGTGAGAACATGCGTCCATGTTCTTAACCCTCCGTCTCTCCTCTTTCAGATAAATTTGGACAGTAAGACTCGAGACCTGACGCTGCAGCTTCTAAAGGCTCCCTCCCACAACTCGCTCTGCCATGCCCAGAGGCGCATCCGCTCTTTACTGGACACGGACTGTTACCCTCGCTTTCTCCAGTCCAGCATCTACCTCACACTGATGGGGGACGCAGAGTAGGGCGGAGGAGGACTCTGAGGCTGCGCGAGGAATTTAATTGACTGAAAAGTTATGAATCTGTTACGGATGGACGGATGAACGCCTGAAGGGATGAGCGTGGGAGGTGCTGTGTGTTGATGGAACTGCTGATTCTGAGCACTGGTTTGAGTATCATGAATGATTTCTTAATTAATAGAATGAGCATAACTACTGTTTTTTTTCCCCCTTTAAGGTTAAGGACTGTTAATGTATTACTGGAAATGGGACCGGGTAGCAGCCCGAATAAATGCAAATGTGCCGACGTGGTCTTATAGTGTAGTGCATCATTATCCAGAGAGGCAGCTGGATAAAGTCGTTTGGCTTGTAATCATTAAATGGGATCTTACCTGAACTGGTGCTCATTACGTGCCAGTGAGTCAAAGCAGAACTGCATGCTGACAGAAAGGAAAAACCCGTCAGGCGAGATCAGACCCTTCTGTGAAAAGGGCAAGGAGCCGGTAGAGTAGTAATCGCATGAATGTGTGGAAACAAAACTGCTCATGACACAAGACCTTCATGTAAGGAAGTAAGAACCTTTTAGGGCTGTGTTACAGTAATCTGTGCGGCTGTCCTGGAATTTCTCTCCTCGGGACACTTGTTTCACAGACAGGGCTGTTGTAATTCAGCCCTCCGGCTGGGGAATAGAATCACTCCACTGTTATAAGTTTTATGTGTTCATAATATTAAAAAAATGGAAATAAATCAAATTTTCTATGGCTCTGATCCCTCAGTGTCTATGTTTGTTCTGACAGTAACACAATTGGCCTTTCTCCCTTCCTAAAGGTCTCTGGGTGTATTTTATGTCCCCTTGCCCTCCAAAACCTGTATAAAATGTACCAGCAGGACAAAGTGCTGAGGGAGACTTGCTTTCAACAGGTTCCAAGTCGGATAATGCCTGGAAATGTTGTCATTTTCATCAGCGCTGTCTTTCCAGAACAGTAATGGCTTTGTGTCCAACGCACTCTTCCAGTTGTCAACAGGCAGGTTTGGCTAAACGCTACAAAAACAAACACCTCCGCAGCACCTCAAGGAGGTTCAAATGAGAACCGTAGCACCTGGGACTTCCACAAGAGGCTAATGCGATCTTTAAGGTGATAACTTTCCTGGACCCTTCAGATTTTTCCTTTTTGGTACATAATTCTCAGGTCAGATGTGGAAAGCACTTGGCAGACACTTTTATCTAAAGTAACTTACAATTTGAAGAAGCATCAGGACTGTGTGAGAACCAGATGAGAGTTTTAAGTGCTGGATTTCTAAGTAGGGATTTCATTACAGTGGTGGTGAATAGATGCTGGGGTCACAGTGTCTACAGTACACATTTAGCCATTTTATTTACTGTCCAAAACAACCAGTGCACCTCCATACTTTTTATATGTAATATTGGCGATGATAATGTGGTAAATCCAAAATTAGTTTTCTCTGTGGATTATTTTGTCTTGTAATGCCATGCATGTATATCTCCAACCTGAATGTACTTTTCTTTTAGGCCAAAACCTTAACAAAACTACCTTAAAAGGCACCAGGCAATATATTTGTAAGTCTTAATATCTGGATTCATTCACCACCACTGTGAACAAGTCTGACGAAATGAACATCTTATTAACCTCTATCATTTTATCATGGTGGATAACTTGGTGGAAATCCCATTTCAAAGTGCTTTAAAGGAAATCCCCCTTCTCCCCATGTACTGTAGTGTAAGTCCTTAATCTGTGACACTGCAAGTGGGTGTGTTTCCTGAAACATGAAGCTGATCCAGTTCATGCACCTTTTCAGTTTATTTTTTAATATAAAAGTCCCTGAAGATCTCAGTAATACTGTTTTTCATCAGATATAAAACTGAGGCATTAAATGCATGGCTACAATAATCATGAAAATAAGTGACCCTGTAACTATCACAACTGAGTCAAACATTGCTGCCTCAGTTGTGAAATGTGCAGCTTTTTATGGCTTTTATCTCCCTCACATTATTTATTCGACCCCTTACTCTCCATGAGTTACTCAGGAGCATGGGAAGCTTTCACGCTTTCTTCCTTTTTTGTTTTTAAATCATCTCGGCTTTGTTTTTCCCCCTCATGTCCTCTGGTTCCCCTTTTTCCTCTGATCTCCCTCCAGCTTCTCTCTTCATGCTTGCATGAACCCTGTCACCAGGGCCTCGTGCTGCGGTACTCTTGTTTCCGCCGGACCCACTCGGCCGTGCACTGTCTCTCTCCGACCGTCCAGGACCAGCTACCCCGGTCTGACCCTCTCTGCACCTCCGCCGCTCTGTTTTTCTTCACGTCCTCCACTCCTGAAGGCCACTGATGGATATTTGTCCTCAGGCTGGTCTCCGGGACCCGGCTCTGCTTTGCCTCCTCTCTGAGCTTCGGGGTTGCCAGCTGTCTAGAACCAGGCCTGGAAACCGGCAGAGGCGGAAGAGACACAGTCTGACCCTGGAGCTGTGTGCTGAAGGAGAGAGAGAGAAAATGGAGGAAACAGATTAAAGGAAAAAAACATTAATTTTCCACATACCAGAAATGTCAATCAGCCACGACATGTTTGACGTTGAAAGTTTGATTCAGTAGGTCAGGGACCACCCTTGCATTTATTTAGTGTCCTGCTGTTAAAGATCTTTGTTCACACTGCGGGGCAAATCAGATTTATTTCTTAAATCTAATTTTAAGACTTTATTCTGTATTTTAGACTGCATTCGCATAGTAACAGCACGCTCACTGGGGACTGGCAAAACTTAGCGAACCATTCACATCTGTGAGCTTATATCTTAATATGTATCAGTATTAAGATATAAGCTTACTAACTAACTCACTAACACAACAATCAGTGAAATATTTCACAACAATGCACTTTCTAGCAACAAGACTTAGGATGACTTGGTCAGGAGATAACGTTAGCTAACAGGCTAATAGGCTCCAGTACTAATATTCTGGCTTAAATCTTCATGCTTTCCATGCTTGAGCATTACGCTCAGGGCAAATTTCCTTATCATAGGTTCTGATGCCAAGAACCGCCCACGGAATGATGAAGACATGAAATCCAAACTGACAGGTCTGATCTGAAGCCTCCGTAGGAATGTGGAAAAATCGGATTTGAGCTGGATTTCCGAACAAAACTTCGTACGTCAAACTTGGTCTTGGCTGATCAGCTTCATTTGTGGTAACCGTGTGTATCTGATATCTTCAAGACGGACCAAAGAGAGGTCAGAATAGAGAAGTTTGAGACATGAAGGAAGAAAAAAATGTTATCAGAAATGCAAGGAGCATTTGAATGTCTGAGAAGCCACACCACTATTCGTGCCTGTTTCTGACTCAGTATCTGGAAGGAGAGAGAAACCCATCACTAGGTGAAGTCTCACACACGGCGTGTGAGGCATAGCCAACCTTTGTGCTGTGTTTGTGTGTTCCAGTGCGTCTGCCTGTCCCCCTGTGTCACACACTTTCTCACTGAGCACTGGCTTCAGCCCTGAGGGAGCACACAGGACAAGGTCCAACATGGCAGAACTTGGGAAATGTAGTGTTTTGTGGACTAAAGCGATGTATGGCATGCAGTGTGTCGCGCCGCCTGGCCCTGAAGCTGAACGGCGCTTTACCTGGAAGCTTCATGTTGTTCAGCCGTTCCGCCAATAATGGCCCAAGGTCTCTGCTGCTGATGTGGCGACTGTAGAGGCTGCTTCTGGCAACCAGACCCTGATCGCTACAGGAGGGGAGAGGGACAGTGGACACGATGGAAGGTGTGCACAGGGGCCAGGCAAGACCAGGGACAGGGAGAGAGGCAAATTCGGAGGAGGTGGAGGAGGAGGAGGAGGAGGAGGAGGAGGAGAGGGGAGCATGCCATAAAGCAAAGAAAATGACCAAAAGAAATTTTAAAAAGGAAAAAATATGAAAAAGAAAAGGGGAAAAAAACCACATAAGGAACATAATTAGAAAACTCAAATGCAAACTTAAATCCAATAATAAATCATGAACAGAACATTTAGTGAACAAAATAATATCAAATGAAAGAAGACGTGCAATGACGGAGTCCTGAAAATGAGAAGGCGGTAAAACCCAGGAAAGTGTTCTTTAGTTGAAGATGCTTCATTGAGGGACACAGGAAAACCTGATCAAATTCAGTTTTAAGACTCCCACTCCCTCCTTCTGTGTTTCCAGCGGACACGTGTCAACATTATTCGCGTGTAACTTTGTGTAACATTATTCGCTTTTGAATCGGCCAAAGTGATATTTTTAACTCATAAATGTAAGAGATCTAAACTTTTTACACACTCTGGAACAGAATCCACACCTGCTCCTGACTGTGTCTCTTGGAATGTACCCACAGCTCAAGCACGGAGTGACATTCAGACGCAAATAAAACTGGTTTCCAAAAGTGAAAGTTACTTTTGTAGTTAACATAAATAGATATATTTAAATATGTTGGTTCTGTGACATCACAAAAACCTTCATTTGAAAACGGGCTGTGATAGTAGCTTATTTTCCATATATAGACTGTATGGATGGGGGAGTAAATGTACCATTTGAAAAAAATACAGACTTTGTCTTTTTCAGTTTAGAAAAGTGATGATATAGGACCTTTAATATCTTGAAAAGCATCACAAATGCAATAGGTAGCAGCAGAATCGCAATACTGATATTTTGTCCATATCGTGTAGCCCTAATAGGCGCCTTTTTATAGGTTGCAGATACACTCATAGGCCCGAGTGATAGTTCACAGTCCATTATCAGCAATACACTGCAGCAGATATAACCAAACATGTTTTTTAAACAGAATGTAAATCTGCTAAATTCAGTTGTTCCTCAAGCATGCTTTCACTTCAGCTTGCTGGAAGAACTTCTAAAAGTCTCTAAAAAATTCTAAGCATTATTTAATTCAATTCAGCTGATTTTTTTTTAAATCACGCTTTTTATAACTTGTCAGAAAGCAGCTTGATAGAATCTGGGTTCGAGCCGCTAGTGAGCAAGGCAGAGGGTGACCGAGGCAAAGAAACTCTGGAGGAATCTGGAGGAAGAAACCTCAGGAGGAACCAGGAGTCAAAAGAGGAACCTGTCCTCCTCTGGCCAACATTTCATTTTAGGCTAAATTACTTTATGCTGAATAGGCAGAATTACATAAGACCAGTTTGATAATCAGCGCTGAAACCGTTTTTGCTTCTAAAATCTAACGTAATTACCAGAAGCAGATATTTCGGTTAGGCTGTTTTAAATACGTAAACAGCTCAATAATGCCCTCACATTTACTAGCTTAAGGTCAACCGCAGTAAAATGACAGCATGCAAATCTGTAAATGGTTTGTGCTGATCATTTATGATAGCTGGTGACACGCTCTGTTCATGTTCTTCATCTGATTTGTGAGGTCTAATGAAAAACGAAAGGCACACTATCAGTCAAACGTTTTTGCACACACTGAGATCTCCTACACCGGCGTGTTACTCACAGATTTACTCAAATACGCCCTTTGCTAAAAATACATTTACAGTGTGAACACCATTTGAGAACATTTTTTAACCAAACAATGTCCTATTTCCATTCATCATTACTCATCTACACTCAACTAATACAATTATAATGCGGATCTCCAGACGAGTGTTAGATTTTTAAGGAGCTATTAAGTGCTGAAACAGTAACGGGTGCATTTAAAGTTAAAGGACAGTCTAGACTCTGCATCACTAACTAATAGGAGTCTGACCTGCACTGTTACAGATTATTTTCTTTGGAAATTTGTTTTATTTGACATATTTTCCTTTGTAGTTGTTCACTCAACAAGAACAAACATCTGCAGTATGTGAAATAAATGGATCAGTGGTTAAAACCTGTGGTGTGCCAAGCCTTTTGACTGATAGTGTATTTCTCTACCAAGTGGGACTTGGCATCCCTATTAAGTACACTGCTAAAGAAAAGAATTCATACAGTTTAACTGATTTTTTTTGTTCAACTTTTATTGGGTGGGGATCAAAATGCTGGGAAAAGGAGAAAGAGGTAAGAGTTTCTCACAATACATCAATGTACAGAAACGTACCAGGTCCAAACCTCATGTTCGGGGGTAAAACTTACACTTCTCTAGTTTCCGAAAGGTCAGGCTTTACCAAACGTGTTGTTCCTCGATGGAGCAAATGCAGGGAAATTTCAAAAACCTACTCACTTCTAGCTACTTCCTTTCATTCATTACCACACTGTGTAAAAACCCAGCAGTCGCTTCGCAGGCTTTACTTCCACCACGGTATTACAAAACCAAATAAAAAGAATAGAACTAGTCAAGATATTAAAAAACACAGCCGTCTTCAAGGCTGTGCAGTTCTAGGTTTAAAAGATTAAAGGTCAATGGAAGCTGAGCCGAGATCTATTTAGAGAACTGCGGAGACGTGAGGCAGAAGAATCGCATGGAGAGAGGAAGAGAGAAAGAGAGAGAGAGAGGACGGATTTAGCGTTTTCAAAGACGAATTTGTTTGTGGTGGAGAAAACGAGATTTGGTTCCATCAAACGGAGTAATGAAGAGGTAGGAATTGGGTTAGATGCAGGGGTGGGAGTGTCGGATATGTAAAAAAACAATGAGGATGTCATACCAGGGACAAAAGTGGAAGAACGAGAGAGGGAAAGAGAGGACAAGAAGCAATTTAGAGAAGAGCAAGGAGAAAATGACCCGCTGGAAAGAGTGCAGAGGCGCTGCGCACAATGATGCACTAATGAGAGGAAATTCCAGCTCCTGCTGCCAAATCAGTCATGCAGTTTAAACGGCGCAGTGGCCAGAGCGGACATAAAGACCCTCACTGTCCTTTAGCTCCCAGCTCTGAGCTTCTGATTGTCTTTTCTCCGAACAAGAACCTGCCTGCTCTTGTAATTGGCCTACAGTGAGGATTAGCATTTTGCTAACAGGGCTACTTTAGTCAGTCTTGCAGAACTGGTATGAAATTCACCGCAGCCACAAAAGTCTCAGATTCTCTAAACAAGCGGGGCAGGTTTCTAAGACATGAACTAAACCCAGGGATGGACTAACTGGCAACAACAATGGTGTTACATCATTAAATTCCTACCCAAGATAAGATAACCCTTTATTAATACCATGGGTGGGAAATTTGATCTAATCTAATCTAGATCATTCCTTATTCCTGGGAAATTAGTCCGTATGTTAGCCTACGCTTCAGATCCTCACTCTCATAATGATCTAACTTAAATATTCATTTCTTAGCAGTTACTGAAAAATCTTAAAATTATTATTATTTAAACTAAGTACAATAATTAGTATAAAAACATTTCAGCACACACTGGTTTCTCAAACCGGTCCTCAGGAAACCCTCAGATAATCCAGATATCGCTGGGGGTTCCTTGAGGACAGGGTTCAGAACCGCTGCTCTGAAGAAGCACTGGAAGGTTCCAGAGGGATTCAGTAGGGTTCTGTGGGCCGGCGCTCCTCCTGTGTTTGAGAGAGACAGTGAAATGTGTGAGGAGGGTGTCGGGCCGTACCTGGTGCGCTTTGCCCTGCAGTTGTCGAGCTGCTGTGGGAGCGGGGTGTGACCCTGCCGGACGCCCGGAGCCTGCGCGGGACGAGGGGGAGCGCGGCTGGGGGAGGATCCCACACTGAGGGAGCGGGAGAACGGGGAGGACGCCGGCAGAGGAGGGGAGGGGGGAGGAGCCGCCGAACGGACAAACGGCCACGGCAGCACCTTCTGCTCCTCTCTCACAACTTCAGAACAGAGAGAGACAGATTTTACAGTGAAAAGAATAATATAGTTATTAAAGTCATTTTCACTGGTTCTGTTTTTAAATCTTCAGAACAGAAAGATATATTGTGTCTGTTCCATATTACTTTACAGTAAAATGAAAAACATAAGTCATGTTTATCAGTTCTGTTTTAAAAACTTCAGGACAGAGAGAGAGACACAGAGAAGGAGACACAGAGAGAGAGAGCGAGAGAGACAGACAGACAGAGAGAAAGAGACAGAGAGAGAGAGAGAGAGAGGCAGAGACACACACAGAGAGACAGAGAGAGACAGACACAGAGAGAGAAAGACAAAGAGAGAGACAAAGAGAGAGAGACACACACGCACAGAGAGAGAGAGAGAGAGACACACGCACAGAGAGACAGAGAGAGACACACAGATAGAGAGAGACAGAGAGAGACACAGAGAAAGAAACACAGAGAGACAGACAGACAGAGAGAGACAGACAGACAAACAAAGAGCCAGACAGACAGAGAGAGAGAAAGATA
>JBBPCY010072599.1:0-10910 GCA_037974405.1 Brachyalestes nurse
GTTTTTTTTTCAGTGCCATGAACAAAAAAAATGGAAGAAAGCGCTACCTCACGTCATGCCTCACAGCTGCTATGATGATGTTCTAAGATGTAAACAGTCGGGAGCAGTTTTTAATGGAACCCCAGTCTTCCGTTCTATTTTTGACTCATTAGTCCACAGAACATTACACTTACAGAGGTCATCATGGTGTATTTTGGCCAATGGAAAGTGAGGTGAGCCTTTATGTTCCCAATGGTTTGCTCTGGCTCTGGTGGAAAGGGGTCAGCACACACAGTACAGCACACCCTGCTGTGTATCCAGCTGAGACGTTGCAGACTGTTCAGAGTGTCCATGCTGACCCTTGTTCCGCCATCGAAGGAGCATACAATGGACACGTGATCTTAAAAACTGGACCATGGAGAGATGGATGAAGGTGGGCTGGTCTGATGGGTTTTTTTTATATATTATGCAGATAGTGTTGGGTGTGTGTGCACCTGGGGAAGAGATGGATCAGGATGCACTGCGGGAGGAAGGCAAGGTGGCAGAGGGAGTGTGATATTCTGCTGGGAAACCTTGGATCCCACATTCATATAGACGTTCCTTTGACCCATTCCTGGAGACAGTGTTCCTTAATGGTAGTGTCTTTTTTCAGCCGGATGATGCCCCTCCCCATTGCAAAATTGTTCAGGAACAGTTTGAGGAACTTCACAAAGAGTTTAAGGCATCGACTCAGCCTCCAAATCTAGATTTTAGACTAATCAAGCATCTTTGGAACATGCTGGCAAACTATTCCAGTCTAGGTAGGCTCCACCTCAAGGGATCTGCTGCTTTTGCAGAACCACGGTCAACTTCAGAGGTCTTGTGGAGTACAGCCCTCGATGGATCAGAGCCATTACGTGACATGAATGGGACCTACAGGCAGGTGGTTTTAATATCAGGCAGGAGGTGTTATTCATTGAGTGGCGTCCAACCATGGGCGCCAGAACCATTATAGTACGGGGGAACATGCTCCCCCCCACCTTTCAAAATCATTCGTTTTGTCCCCCCACTTTTTGTTTCCTGGACAACAGCTGAGACTGCATGTGCACAATCACTCCCACAAACCCGCCCCCCTTGGGTCAACAACCGAGACTTTGCACGCGCTCCCCTACAAACCCCGCCCCACACTTTGCACTTTGCATTGCCATGGGTTTTGGCATGGGTTTATTCAAATGGCAATTCAAACTGTCAGACCGCTCATCAAGGCGTGCCTTCACTAATGACGTCACTTCCTTGTTTAGGGCCCCACCAGAATCCATTCAACCTAGTGAGGGTAAAAGTGGACAGATACTTAACAGGTACTAAAAGAAAATATTTCTGAGAGAAACGAGGCAAGTGCCGATAACCGGCAAAACACAAGACTAAAGGAAATTTGACAAATTTAGAGTAATGGCGACAGAAGAGCTTGTTGCAGCTATTTCTGCTGTAGCAGATGGTATCTCGATAAACGGGTGTCCTCGCTCTGTGGGTCACTGACTGCATGAGTGCTTGTAACGCCTGTGTTAGATTCATAGACATATATAGGGTACACGCCACATTTACTGTTCCCCAGTTGACACGATATGTCAGCGCGTCTGCCATTGCGTGTGGCAAAAGTGCAATATAAACTAATAGGCTACAGGTAGACGAGGAAACTGGGTTTTCTGATGAAAGAACAATAATGTTTAAAACAGTTTCGTTTACGTACAACAATTTTAGGTGGTGCCAGGGGCGGGGCTTGGGGCAGGACTTTGGGGACGCGCACCAATGAGGCAGGAGTGGCATGCTCAGGTTTTCGATTTAAGAAGTGCAAAAACGTTTTAAATCCTAAAACAGGAGTATGAGTTATACATCACTACATCATCTGTGCTTTGGGGGGGACACATATCCCCCTTCCCCGCCCCCATCTGCACCTCTGGGTGTGGGAGGTGCTGATGGGTTTCCGCACCAGCCCAAATTTACCTCACCGGCCCAAATTTACTATCGGCCCACCGGGCAAATGCCCGGTATGCCCGATGGCCAGTCCAGCACTGGTTGCCACCCTAAGAGAGTTCAGTCTTGTAGTGTGGTGCAGCCTAAGTTCGTGGAAGACGGACACAACTCAAGACAAGAGCATTACCCTCTAAGGCTCTGACAGCATTGATTGTACAGGTCGCTAATGTAACCAATATAAATTCTTTGTTCCGCAGTGAAAATTACTTGAATGTTAAATGTTAGCTCTGTGTGACTTTCCCCAAGGTCTCTTGCGCCCCACACTTTGAGAATCACTGCTCTAAATGAACAAATCACTCGGTTGAATGGATTCTGGTGAGGCCCTGAACAAGGAAGTGACGTTGTTAGTGAAGGCCCGCCTTGATGAGCGGTCTGACAGTTTGAATTGCCATTTGAATAAAGTGGCACAAAACCCATGGCAATGCAAAATGCAATTCAGTGCCAGGGGAGCTATTGCATTTGAATGAAGAGGCACAAAACCCATGGCAATACGTAACGCAATTCAGTGATCTGATATTCTATATATCATTAAAAAAAAGTGAAATTATTTGAAGGATTGCATCAGTACACATTGAATTGCCAATTGCAAAATGTAATTTTAAATTACATGCTCCAATCGAATACTGAATTGACAAGTGCAAAATGACTTTCCATTTGAATATTTGTTCTAATAATCTTCCATACAGGACATGACCTAAAATCACATACAGCAAAACGCACACACATTTACAACTACAGTACTGGGCATTTTAGTGAACATAATGAATACATACAGAACTGCACATTAAATTCAGACCCTCTGTTCATTAGTCAGGACACCTGTACAGGTAGTTACACACCAGCATTTCACCCCCCCCCCCCTTCCCAATGATGGGAGAGCAGGATTAGCAGAAACTGGATCTGTTTGGCACAGCTTTAGGAATTTTCATTGCAATGATCCTGGGTGTGGTACAGCAGGAATGTGCTCTATCACATACACACACACACACACACACACACATGGTCAGGCACACACTTGAACCTTTATTTCTTCCTGTTGCACAAGCACATAAATACACACGTGTACATACAGGCAGGTCTGTTTAATGCGCATAAGACACATATTCATATTCAATATTAATAACACACATCCTGTCCTAATTAGTACAAATGGCTACTAATGCCACTTTTCCACACAAAGAAATACACACACACACACCATACAGATCATTACCATCTTCAGTTTTACATCACTACCATCATCCCTATCATCACCATTATGATTATCAACACCATCCCCGCTATTATCATCACTATCATCATCATCACTGTCATCATCACTAACATCATTCAGGTTTCTTGGGGTCCACATCTCTGCTGACCTCATCTGGTCCACAGACATCTCTCACCAGGTGGGGAAGGCACAACAAAGGCTGTACTTCCTTGGGAAGTTGCATCAGGTCCACCTCCCCCAACAACTGGTGACTAACTTCTATCGCTCCACCATGAAGAGTCTCCTGACCTACTGCTGCACAGTGTGGTACAGCTGCTGCACAGAGGAGGACAGGAAGAACCTGCAATGGGTGGTGAGAATGGCAGAGCGGGTGATTGGGACCACACTAAACCCCCCCGGGGGCATTTACACTGGCAGACTCCAGCAGAAAGCCAGTAACATCACTAAAGACCCCTAACACCCCACTCACTTTTCTCGCTCCTGCCCTATGGAAGATGTTACAGGACTCTCAGGTCAAAGACCAACAGACTCAAAAAAGCTTTTATCCTCAGGCAGTAAACTATTCCCCCTCCCCCAATTCATCATCACCATCAACATAATTATCATCATCACCATTGTCCTTAATGTCAACTTTATCATAGCTTTCATCACGATTACCTCCATTATGATAGTCACTACCATTGATATCATTCATGATTATCACGATCATCGTGTCCACACACATACACACAAACAAAAACTAAGCTCTCTTTCTCCCTCTGTCTTTTTCTCTTTTTTTCTTTGTGGGGAGGAGTTTTTTGGCAGGTGGGAGAGGAAGTGGGTGGGACATGTCCAGCATTCTTGTGGTAACTCAGGTTGCTACAGGGATGGTCACGGAGGGATGGTGGTGCCAGGACAGAGCGGTGGGTGAAGAGGACACGTTAGATTAGTGTGCTGCTGCAGTAGACGTGTGATGTGTGGGAGACTGTTTCCAAGCATATTGCTGTCCTCACAGTTCAGGTTTTATGTCCAGCTGCCCTTTGCACTCTCTAAGCATTTCCTGATGGCTGGACCAATAGAAACACTCCAAACCATTGTTCCTTCATGTGCACTAGATCATTCTTCATTTAAGGTTTCTGTTCTGGAGGACCAGAGTTACGCTGGGGTAGATGTTTTCCATGCTCATCTTGGAGGAGATGGAGGAGCACATGTGCTTAGCTCTCTCTCTCTCTCTCTCTCTCTCTCTCTCTCTCCTCTCCCTCCCTTCTTGTTAATGTGTTGATGGCAACAGCTGGCTGTGAAGGATTTGAGCTTTTGTAACAACTGCACAGACAACGTTTAGACTACAACTCAATGTGTGAGTGTGCATGTGTGGGGGGGGGGGCAGAGCATGCACGTGCATATGTGTGCGTGCATATGTGCATCTGTGGGTGTATATTTATGTGATAGTTTACAGGGGTGGAAAACAGCGATTGCTCTTCGAGTCAAGGAAATTAGAAACTTACAATTCTTGCAAAAAAAGGTTCAATTTAGAACCTTTATAATTTTTATTACAAATCTCAATGAGCGAGAGAGTAAATTGTGCAAGTAAGGCCGTAGTGAACCATTTTAGTTCCGCAAAGATCTATGAGTGTGAAGAACCTTTTCAAAATTTAGAGAACATTTGCATGATGTAAACCACATTTCATCCAAGAACCTTTAGTTTCATTTGGAATTTTTAAAAGGTTTGTTGTTGGAATCATCTACTTCTTAGGTAATGGCTCTTCTGTGACAGGGGTTCCCAAATCCAGCCCTGGGGGAGAAAGTTTCTTCCAACAGGTCTGGGGAAGCTATGCATTTTGTAAACCATGTTTCTTCTGAGAACCTTTATTTCCATTTGGAGCTTTCAGCTGGTTATTTTCACAGAACTGTTTAGATATTTAGGGTCCCAAAAACTATTTAGTTACTTGGGGAATCAAAAATGATTCTTCTATGGCAGTGGTGCCCAAATCCAGTCCTGAAGGGTCAGTGTCCAGCACAGTTTGATGGTTCCCCTTAATAAACACAGTGATTACACCCGGTGTGTTTGAGGAAACTGTGCCTTCCACTACAGGAATTTGGACAACTCCTGTCATAGAAGGACCATTTTTGGCTCACTAAAGAACCTTACAGAGGATGTTTCCATGAACGAATGTGCTGAATGTGTGTACACTAGCAAGGTGGAGTTACAGCGGCAGGGTTTATGTAAGGGCTATTTTGTTCATTGAAGAAAATACAGGCAAAACAACACCTGGAGAATGTTGCTTTGGATGGGAGATGTATGCCACTGCAGAGGCTTTATTGGAGAGACGTGAGTTGCCTGTGTGTGTATATGTGCATTGAAAAAACCAACCATGTGGTGCTGAATGGAGTAAACTGCATCCTGAGGGTCTAGAGCAAAACTGAGTAGACTGGGACTGGCAGTGGATCTGAATATGGTACTTTAGTAAGCCATAGAGTTCGTCACAATCCTCAAATTCTACAGTGATTTGATTTGTCTGGAATGATTTAAATGTATTTTTAAATGTGTGGAAACCAGGGGATAATTGATAATTGATTGGTCTTTTACAACCTTAACACTTCAGCAGGGAGTTTTCCTTTCTGCAAAAGATTTTCCACATTCCACATTAAAACTTGCTCTCTCTGTCAGATAGTGCATCAGCTGTTCAAACACAGCCTGAGTTTAGTGTGATTTAGTTATTGATCAACTATCAGATGTTCAAAAATATAAATATAAGTGTAAAGACGGCAGTATATTGACTGTAATCCTGAATCTCCATTAACCTGCAGTGTTGATCAGCAGTTAGAACACATTAGAATGTTAAAAGTTCTAGATCACACCAGTGTCATGATGCATTTCAATTGAAAGTAGTCAGGCAGCCCAGCCATGCTGAAGGGTGAAATCAACAGCAGACTGACAAAGCTCTCCTTGGGTCATTACAGACTTTTGGTGGGTGATGTCACCATGGCAACAATTACAATCCTGCATGAAGGCATGCAAACATGCACAGAACAGCACTGAACACCTACAGCCCATACAACCTACAACCACCACCCACTACACCCACCACCATCTCCAAGATGACAACCGTCACCATCACCACCACCACCACCACTACAATCATACAACCTTGACTTTTAGCCTTTCCGTATATAAAAGCTAATTCCTTAACCAATTCCTTGCCAAGTTCTTCACCACACTCTCTCTGAAGAGCCTCGGGCAATTATTCTGACTTTAATATGTAGATGAGGAGTAGTGTGATGGCTCTTCAGAGTTCCAGTCAGATGCAGAATCCCATCAGTCATGGGGCGGAACTTCAAGGCCAAGACAATTCCTGGAATGTGAGGAAACTGGGAATTATGTTTCTGCTGGAGAACTAAATCCCAGCTCAGTTATCCCACCAGTTCAGCTGGAGAGGGAAAGAGAGAGAGAGAGAGAGAGAGAGAGAATGAGAGAGAGTGAGAGAGGGATAAAGAGAAAGAGAGAGAAAGAGCGGGAGAGAGGGAGGGAGAGAGAGAGAGATATGGGCGTATCAAAGTTCGTTGACCTGTAGACAGTTTGCACCAAAACAACCAACAAAGGAAGCGACCGAGACTCATTTTTACATCCGCACCTTTCTGAGAACATTGTTCTGTCTCTCTCTCTCTCTCCCTCCCTCTCTCTCTCTCTCTCTCTCTCTCTCTCTGTCTTTCTCTGGCCTCCTGCTCCACCAGCTGTCACCGATTTTCTGCAGATTCCTCTTCAGCCTGACGGCTTCAGCAGACATTCCTGTGCCGTTACGCAGCACCACCCTCATTGCCTATCCAGCCCTCTCCAGCCATCCTATACCCCCCACAGCCCCATGCTGCCTCTAATGCCCTCCACCACTTCTACTGCCCCAATACCTATTCAAATTTCAAATTTAATGCATTGAATGTCATTACCATTGCCTTCAGAATGGTTTTACTATATCAGTACTAGTGCTTCCAACATCTTAGTCATACTGTCTCTGCTGCCCAAATCCCTCTGATTCCTTGTGCCGCCTCAGTTCCAGCTACCTTCAGCATCTTCTCATGCCTGCACACCTCCATACTCACCTTCTTATTTTTATACTAAAGTCTAGCGTGACAAAACTCTGTATTTGTTCTGCTTCTCAACTCTTGAGTCTGACACACACACACACACACACACTCCAAGTTTGCTGTTGACTAAGTACAGTGCTCTGGTTTATGCCAAGACTGCAGACACATGCTGTAGTGTGCATGTGTGTGTGTGTGTGTGTGTGTGACAGAGGGAGAGAGAGAGAGAGAGTACTGAGTGAAGCAGTGTGTCAGAGGAATGGCATGTCTGCTCAAGGTCACACACAGCTGTTGAGAGAGAGAGAGAAAGAGAGAGAGAGATGCACAAGGACACATAAACAGGATGCCTTGAGAGTGTGATTGCACAAGTGTGTGAAAATGAGCTGCAATTGGGAAAATATGAACTCGGGTCACACACACACACACACACACACACACACACACACACACACTTGCACATGCTAGGCCCAAATCACATACATACACGTTTATGGATTTTGCTTGCTGGGAGTGTCAATTTCATGCATAAGTTACTCACAGATCACACTCAATAAATACAAAAATTACTCTCAAGTCAAAATGGATACAGCAATTAATATTTTACTACTAATATTAAAACAAACCTATTTGTTTGTTCCCATTCACATTAAGCACTATCCATCCTATCATATCATATTGCTTCTTACTGCACGCCCCCTAGTGGGCAATCTCTTGGCAAATAAAATAAAATATCCTTCCCCTGTTACTCTGTTATCTCCTGCCACTCTATTGTGAAATGTTGAGCAGCTGGTGAGCATTGAGAGGTTAAAAGATGATTCCAGGCGGTGATCAGTATACTGCTGGTGCTGAACACCTTCATCTAAGCACCTTGTATCTTTAGACACTTTACAGCCTGTCACAGTAAAACATTTGTTGCTATTTCTTTCATTACTTCATTACTTTCATTACTTATTTATAAATGTAAAAATACATTTTTTAAAATTACATCAAATCAATTTTCATTACAGTGCCTCCCTGGTGGTCAGCTGCAGTTACCAGTTTGACCACCAGGCAGGCACTTGGAACCGGTTGGTTGTTAACAACAAAACACTTGAAAAGGACGACCACAACATAGGCCAGCACTGGATGTCTGTCCATTGTCTTGGTTGAGGATCTTCTGTAGAGTTGGCACAGTTTGAACATGTTTTGTATGTAAAATAATGGCATAATTTATGACTTTTTGCAAACCTGCCTTGATAGTTATCAGATCTGTGCCATAAACAATAGACTGATACTGATTTCTGTGCATTAGCTGACCAGGGCCAACGCAACTTGCTTCTGTTCAAAGCTGGAACCAATTATGATGGAACCACAACTGTTGGCAAAAAGGCATATGGATAGCTCTCTGAAGTGCAATCAGCACAAATGACCAGCATGGAAATAACACACCAGGACACGCACAGATTCATTCACATTCTCTAAATCGTCGCCAGTGTCAACCGATGATTCAGGACTACCTTAGTCCTTGAGTCATTAGCCCCGTTTACATGGACACTTTTTTCCACTTTTAATCCAATTTAATACGGAAACCGACTAAAAACGTCCCATGTAAACGGTTCAAGTAATCGGATTCCACTTAATCCGATTACATTTTCAATTCAATTAAAAGTGGTGGTTTAGACCTTTCTTTTAATCCGATTGATCGAGGAAACTACTCATGTAAACAGGCAAACCGATTATTAGAACACTTTCCTTCTTCCTGTGCATGTGCGTGAGCCCGCGGCCGGTTGCAACTAGCTAGTAGCCAAGTAGAGTTTACGTCAGGTGCAGCAGTGAACGAAATAAAAACAAAAACTGGTCAGTCGCTGACACTACGTTTTTATTGGATATGTTAAAACAGTCATGGAGAGATTGGATGGCCGTAAAATCCGAACCAGAAACATCAGCACTGTCCAGAATCACCACATGCTGTTAGCATGGCATGGTCTGAAGTAGCCTCACAGTAGCACGGTAGCCTTTTTCAGTGATTGACCTATCTCTCTCACTCTTTCACTCGTTGACTTTACATTTTCCATTATGTAAGGCCTTCTCAGAGCCAAGTTTTTTTAATCTTATGGTTTATCTCAAGATCTAATTATTTGAGACAAATAAAGAACAGAGCAGTGAAAGAAAAAAAAGCATTTTAAGATCCTACGCTGTGATTGGGCTGAGATTAAAGGAAGGCTTTTTCTCAGAAGCTGAATTTAAGAAGTGTTTGAAAATGGTCCAAATTTCATATTGATATTAAACTGAGCTTAGCTGTATCTAGGAGAAATAGGCTGAACAAAGATATCTTATTTTGAGTTTTCCTTTCCTCTGGGTTGAGCCAGAATGGCTGTGTGTGGAGGCTGATTTCTCATTTGGCCGTGACTCAATTGGATCACCGTCTGACTCAGCTCTGTGCTGCTGAATTAAAACTGGTGAGAAACACCCTGCAAGAAAAGATATAGAGCAGCATAGTTTTATCAAGGGTCCCCCTCTGAATGAGTAGGTGGTGATTCATGTTCTCTGAGTAAGCCTGGTCACTGGATATAAATAACAGCAGAGAAAAAATAAAAGAAAAAGAGGGGGAAAAATGCCAACTCATTGCTAAGCATTTCCAATGAGTCAAGGGAGAGATGTGGCCAGCAATGATCGGTCGGTAGTCACTGCAATGATTTCAGCTGCTTTTAATCCCTTGTGCACTCCTCAGCCAGTTTATTGAAAACCCCTAGAACTGAAAATGAATGAAAATATGAATTTAAGAGAAGGTGCTCAAACACTATAATGAACAATACAGCGGGTAAAATAAGTATTGAACATCTCACCAATTTTTTAAGTAAATATATTTCTAAAGGTGCTATTGACATAGACGTCCATAAATTACATGTAATAAAATGGAATGACACAGGGAAAAACTATTGAACACGCTTCCCAAATTTATTCAGTAATTCATAGGAAAGCCTTTGTTGGTGATGACAGCTTCAAGGTGCCTCCTGTATGGAGAAACTAGTCGCATGCGTTGCTCAGGTGTGATTTTGGCCCATTCTTCGACACAAACAATCTTCAAATCCTGAAGGTTCCATGGGCCCTTTCTATGAACTTTCCATGAATTTTCTATAGCAGCGACACCAACCTTTTTTGTGCCACGGACCAGTCTAATGTGAAACTAGACTGTATTTCCACAGAGAAAATGCAAAGTGTGCTTGCTGAAGTGCAGAACACAGCATTAGCATTAGTATTAGCATCAGCATTAACATGAACTTTAGTATAGCATTAATATATCATTAGTCTAGCATTAGCATAGCATTAATATAGCATTAGCATATCATTAGCCTAGCATTAACATACCATTAGCATTAGCATACCATTAGCATATCATTAACATAGCGTTAATGTTAGCATAGCATTGGCATAACATTAGTATAGCATTAGCATATCATTAGCCTAGCATTAACATAGCACTAGCATAGCATTAGCCTAGCCATAGCATAGCATTAGCATAGCGTTAAAATTAGCATAGCATTAACATAGCAGTACTGTGAGTGTGTGTGTCCCAATACTTTTGTCCACATAGGTTTGTATGACAGCTCTGTCCCAATACTTTTGACCATATAGTTCAGTTTAAACAGGAGAGTCTTTGGGGGCGTGGCCT
>JBBPCY010072600.1:0-10907 GCA_037974405.1 Brachyalestes nurse
GATTTGAGAACTCCTCCCCTGTCACACACACCCATCAGACTCTATAACTCCTCCCCCTGTCATACACGCCCATCAGACTCTATAACTCCTCCCACTGTCACACACCCATCAGACTCTATAACTCCTCCACCTGTCACACACCCACCCATCTGACTCTATAACTCCTCCCCCTGTCACACACCAACCTCCTCCTGTCACAAACCCACCCATCAGACTATATAACTCCTCCCAGGATCTGTGCAAGAACCTGTTAATACTTATTTTTGCAGTATAATTATTATTATGTCCTATAAATTATTATTACGTACAATATATAGTCCTGGTACAGAGTACAAACTCCAGATCACTGTGGTAATTTGTTGATTCACTAGGTAGACTACTTCATATTACATATTATATTTAAATCCACTTAACTTCTGATTACAGCATATTGTTTATAAAGCATGTGGGCTAGCGTTTACAAAGTATATTGTGTATATCATACGGAGTATTTTTTCTGGAAACTATATTTATATTTATATTGTTCTTGACTTTGTGCCTTTGTGTGTCTGTGCAGTTATAACATAATCAGATTCCTCTAGGATCAGAGAATATTTCTGATCCTGCTTCTAATTTCTGAAAGTGAACGTAGTATAATAATATGCATTACCTTTTTGTCATTAACTCTATGCAAAGTTCAATGCAAAATACGTTTTAAGTATTCTTTTCAGACCTACAGTCTATACTAGGGAAGAGAATAAATAAAAACATCAGAAATGTGTGATGCATAATAAAACTGCATGTAAGTTATATCTCTAACATGTGCATAGCGTTAAATGATAAAAAAACGCGTTTTACCACAAGTGATGCCGTAAACTCTCGCCTCTCCATGTTCCCCGGGGTTGCTGTTTTCTTTCACTTCTCACTGAAACTCCAGAATCTCACTCTAATGTCACTTCTGCGACCCAAACACGTCTACATAGGGCGCAGCCATGTTGGTCGAGTCACGTGACACGAGCCACGCGCCTCAGGTACGCCACGTGATCAAGCGACATAAATGAAAAAAAAAATTAAAAGCAAAGTACCTCTGAATACATAACAAATGTCAAAATAATTAACGAATAAATAATATTGTACATGCAGAAAAGGAAATGCAGAAAAGGAAAAAAAACAAGTAAAGCTACGGATTTCCAGAACATACACTATATGGACAAAAGTATTGGGACACACCTGTTTTTCAGGATTTGGGCTAGGACCCCTACTCACAGTGTAGGGTGAAGAGGCAATTACGGAAATTGACATGTTAGAAATACATGGTTTTTAAGTAAGTAAATGTTCATATACTGGAGAGTTAAACACTCACTGTACAAGGCAAAAAATCTCCCTCAGCCCTGGAATTGGATGAAATCAGGTCCTTCGAGGTGGGCTGGAAATCTCCAAAGAATAAGCTCTTAAAAAGCACCCAGACTGAGGCCTGGCGAGTTCACAGAGTTCAGCACTCTGCGCCGTGTCCTTAAAGTACAGGAGCTATCCCCGAGGAACATGGCCGGCTATGAAGTAGGTTCAAGGTTCAATGATACTTTACTGTCATCAGCAGCTGTGTACACGTACATAGTGACATTCAACAGTCGACAAAGTGCAAGTTACAACAGCCAGCAGACAACACACAAACATTGACATAAACATTACGTAAACCTTCTGAAGTGATGAGTATTGCATTATAGGTATGATCACTGCACAGGAGGCAGTTACAGCGCTGAACAGAGTACCAGGGATGACAGAAAACTACAATAAATAGACAACGAAGCAGTGTGAATGGGACAGCAATGTGAGTGGGATGTGGATCTTAGTTAACCAAAATGAAAATATTGCACTATATACAGTATACATATATTATTGCACATGAGCATGTGATGTTTTATTGGAATCATATTCTTATTGTTATTGCACACGGCAGTACTGGCAGTAAATAGGGTTACAGAAAAGTGCAGGTGCTAACTGAGAGTCCAGAGTGTAACAGTATAAAAAGCAGAAACATTTTAAACAGTATAAATAGTATAAAGTGAGGTACAGGGGGTCCTCAAGTTATGACAGAGCTCTGTTCCTTCGACAGTGATGTAACTTGAATTTTGGTGTAAGTCGAAACACACCCTAGCCTAAGTCAATGACCTATTCTAACACAGTTGTAAAATCTATAAACACAACTAAGAAAAAAAGAGTGTAAAAAATTTGATAAAGACTAAAAAGTTGCCAAACAAAGCAACAAAAATGAACACTTGCTCTTAGATAAGCACACTCCCTCATATGGCATATTACTGCGTATTCTGCACATTCTGCGTATTTTTCCGCCAAGCACCACTAAACTTGTTTGTCGTAAACTCGGAATGTCGTATGTCGAGACCCTCGTAACTCGAGGACCCCCTGTAGTTCACTGAAATGTGCTGTCAATGTGCATTTATGTGCGTTGCTGCACGTTCAGAGCCTTGATGGCCTGTGGTATAATGCCTTTAAAATAACCAGCTCAAGTCTAGTTGGCAGAGGATCCTCTGCCGGACCACGAAGCAGCTTTATTCCTCAATAAACAGCAAGTTACACTTCACCGACTACATTTCATTCCTTGACTTAGAAATAGTTTCAGGCTTAGACTCTGGCTCCTAAAATACATTGAAACACTTGCACGCACGCACCCTGATGTTACTTAATTAACATTGTTTTAACCTTTGATTAGTACAGTGGTTCCCAAAAGGGGGAGGGGAGGGGGCCCACAGGTATTGCAGAGGGGCGCACCAACTTTTACTTTTTTCTGACTGGGAACTGGTTAGTTTTCCTAGCCATGTTTGTGGAGTTATTTATTCTTGTTTATAATGACAGGCCTTTGGGTTCTTATGATTCTTAAACCAGGACTGTGCAGCAGCAGACCTTAAACCATGTCTGCATCAACTATTGGCTTAATCATGGATTATTTAAAGTGATGCCATAGAAGAACCTTGTGTGGTTCTCTATAGACTCTTTCAATGTATAGTTCTTTAGAGAATCATTTTTAATGAAACAGGTGAGTGTAAGGAACACTTTTGGTGTGTGAAAAGGAGGCAGCAGTAGGAGGCACAGCCTCTCAAAACTGTCCTTTGGTTCCTTACATGTTTTTCACTGATGTCAAGACTCCAGCATTATTTCTACAAACAGAGGTTTAAGCAACTATTCATGTTGCATCAGATGAACCTGACCACATGCAACACAGGTGTAAACATATCTGTTATGTGTTTGGATTGGTTTACCTTACAATATGATCACTCAAACCACATTTAGGAGCGCTCAAATATGCAGCAAGACCACTGAATGTTACGTCCCCCCTAGCGGCCAGCAGGGGTCACTGTGTTTTGGTGTGAGGTTTCACTTTTCTGTTTGGGGTATTTAGGTTTAGTTAAGTTCAGGTGTGTGTAGTTTATGTTGAGTGTTTCTGTTTTGTTATTGTTTGTTCTGGGTTTTGGGGTTTAGGTATTTAAGTTTCGTTTAGACCGACCTCAGTGTCGGTCCACCATCACTTTAGGTCTTCTTTGTATTTGTGTTTTTGGTCAAAGTGAAAATAAAGAAGAATGACTGCAAACAGAGACTCGTGGTGCTTTTATGCACACCCCGAGGTCTTAACCTGGGCCCACGAACATGACACTGAACACAAGAACAGATTAAATGTGTTTTCGATAATTACACGCTGATTAAAACTTTAATCAAATCTGAAAGTTTGGACCAAATTCAAATACAGCTCAAGAATTTTGGCCTACATTTCAGCCACATTGCTGCAAAAAAGATGATTACTTCTTATCATAGACACCTTGAGGAACAAATAACAATTTCACAACTGAATTTATGATTACACAACATTTTATGAAAAAAAATCAAAGCCGATGTGAGAGATGATTCATTACCCATGTACAATATACAGTAAAAGTAAGGGTAAAGGGAGCATTTGGTTAACAATCTTATCCAGAGCGACGTACAATCATTAGTTACAGGGACAATCCCCCCTGGAGCAACTGAGGGTTAAGTGTCTTGCTCAAGGACACAATGGTAGAAAGTGGGGGGGGGGAGACAGTAAATCATGTAAAAAACAATAAATAAACACATCAGTCAAATATAATGCATTTATTTTTTTACATTTCACCTTAAACTCCAGAAGTTAATAATTCTACATTTAAAAAAAGCAGAAATATCATATGATATCCCAACAAACATGTCCTAAAGTAAGCAGTGTTTAAAAGGTAAGTTACAACAGAAATACATCACACAAGTATTCACAGTTACTAGTGGAAATGTCGTGATACTGGAAGTACAACCTACTTCCATGTTTCCACCCCTTTTGCCTTTGCATTCACCTGATTCACCTGAAAACCGAACCAAACAAAGGTGTTTTTACAAATCACCTGAGGATTAGGAATGCTTTCCAGTTTTCCAGTCCATCTTTCCAGTTTTCCAGTCGTTCTTTCCAGTTTTCCAGTCCATCTGGCAATTTTTTCAACACAGTATTGGTTCATTAATTGGTTCATTAAAAGACACGTTTCTCACAGATCCCCTTAGCTTGACTGGAGCATTCTCTGTCATTCCAGCACTTCTTGTCAGTCAGAATCTCACCACAGTCTTCATTACGTGCATTATTTGGTTGACCTTTACACCAGAACCTACAACCCAGAGACAAAAAAAATCAGATTCAGGTTTTCTTTCAGTCCGAACAACTTTTACAAGAGCTGAATTGTGATAGCTAGATGATCTCCAAAACATATTCAAAGTACGTTACTGTGTGTACATTACTAACCCGGGAAAGAGACTGCAACGGGTTGGAGTTTGGAAAGAGGGCAAGTAAGTGAAGGCAGCATGATGCGATCAAGTACACACCTTGTGGCAATGGTATAGTAATCCCCCGTTTCTTGCGGGGGTTATGTTCCAAGAGCACCCGTGTATAGTGAAAAAATAATGTCAAAAAATGCCTACTTTAAGAGTGTAAATATTAAATATGCCCCCAAATATGCTCCCAAAACACTTTAATTTCATTTTAAACTCAGTTTAATACATTACCCTTAAAAGAAATGTAAAGGTAAACCCGTATTCGTATTGTACAGTTTACACAGAACTCCTGCAGTGCTAGAATGTAAATATCGATATTGCTCCTTTACAGACTGTAGTGTAATTCATGCACAGGTGTTTTCTTTGGTATGCGCTGTCGTTTTCTTTGGTATAAACAGGTAAATACAGTAATAAATTAGTGTAATTTTTAGTAATAAAAATACAGTAAAATGTGGGGGTAATCACCAATAATTTTTACAGTTCAATAATTTACTGTTCATCAGTCACGCGTCTTATTAAAGCAGACATTGGATGGCGACTGAGCTCAACAGCCTCTTTTAATTTAATTTACAGTAGTAAAACTACTGGGCTTTAAGAAGAACGAAACGAAAAAGTCAGGGGCGAGTCAGGGATGAGTCAGGGGCAGACTGGCAATCTATGCGTTCTGGAAAAGAACGGCTGTCCGATGCACAGCGGCCATCAGCCTGTCTTTCTTGGCCGAGACGCAGACCTCTGATGGCTGGTGAAGAAAGTTCAGGCTGTTTTTAGTCCCACTCCACCCCTGCTCTGAGTACAGCATATTTAATGTATTTCAGAGCAGATGCTACTCTTTGCTTATGCATTGGTTATGCTGACTGAGACTGTGAAAGATTTAGATAAAAGTGTGGAGCTATAGTGCCTTTACAGTACCCAGTCCGTATGCTTATGGACATTCAGCTGGTATGTAAGGCTTCATTTGTTTCAATGAACTGTTGTCTTGCAACTGAACACTCATGATGCAGTATAACTCACAATGTAAGCTTCCCATTGCATCAAACACAGAAAAAGATAAAGGATATTTTTTTAGCTAAATTATGTCTAGTGGTTAGGGAGTTTACCCTGCAAACAGAAGGTTGTGGGTTCGGATCCCAGCACTGATAGTGTCATCACTGAGTTACCTTTGAGCAAGGCACCATCCCCACACACTGCTCTCCGCCCCTACACAGGTGGCAGGCCACATTTAGTGAATGGATTAAATGCATAGAAAGAATTTCACTGTGGTGTGTTCATGTGTAACTATAAGGGGCCACTTGACACTCCTTTGCTTCAAATACGGGTGTATATCAAATTAGGGTATTCAAATATGCAAATAAATTTGGGATGGGATGGTGGTAGAGGAGGCGCTGCAGGCATGGTCCACCTCCCAAATATATATCAGAACTCTATTTAGGGAACCAAGTTGGAATCCTTCCAAATACCACTTTGTGCCAGATATATTTTTAAGAGTTTTAAAAAGCCCCTGCATAACAACGCACACATTGATATCTTATTATTGTACAGCCTCTAACATCAGGACCATAATACATGATACTTGGGCTGATTTTGCGGCTGATATACTGGACTAATTATTGTGCTGTTTTTTTTTTTCATTTGTAGTGTGGAAATATGAAATCATAGGGCTGATTTTAGTAAATAGTGTGGGAATGTGAAATAATCAGGTCAGTCCTGAAGTTCCCCCTCCTAACACCTGTGAAAGATGTTCTTATAACAAAGTGGCCTTGAATGATGGGGCAGATGTAGTGTTTCTGGGACACCAAGCAATTTATATCTGGAGGCCACAAACATTGTTCTTTTGCTCTTAATGCAAAATTCTGAATTTATCTTATAGTACTTCTTAATGCAATTCAAGTCAGATTGAGTCATTCTGGTTTTGCCTCAGCCTTGATAATGCCATAATAATGTTTTGCCTTGATAATGTCCTCCATTTTGGTTAAACCATTTCTGGCCAAAGTGGGTCATCAAAAGGAATGATAACGTTAGTTTTTAATCACACCTCATCTAGATTTAATTGCTGTGGCTGGCAAACAGCACCAGCTACAAATGATGATCTTTCTTTAATTTTCTTTCTTTTTTTGAGCACCATTAGAGTTACATGGTTGCTTGCAAGAACGCTGAGTAGACACAAAGTGTTACGATGTCTGGTCATTGTCAAAAAAAAGGAAAATAAGTGATTATATAGTTTATTTAGCCAATTTCTTGCACTCATCAGGGGGCCCCATGCATTTGTGAGGTGGTTATGACCACCTCTGTAAATGATTATCTTCTTTGATCACCCTATGGAGTGGGGGTGTATATTTAGTCTTTACAACACCATTTATTAAATGTTCGACATATATATGAAGAGCTCTTTTCTAAAATGCAATTAAAGCCACATTTTAAAAAAATGACTTTGTCATGCCATTTTGCTGTGCACTGAACCTATTCACTGCTCCATCAACATTTCATGCCAAATCGCTATATTTCCTTGTTTAAGATGTACAGCAAGAAGCCATTTCTAACCAAACTGCATGTGTGGATCTAGGTAAAAATGTCATTTTCCCAAAAACCATCAAAATGGATTTATGCCGTTTTGGAAAAGAGCTCTTTGTATGTTCCTACACTACTTATTACAAAAATTAGAATGAAAATATTTTATTCATCATTGATTTTAAAAACTGTTTTTCTTGAGATTTATCACTTCAACCACCACAGTCGTCTCAATGTCTTCGTCATGTTTGCTTTCATCATTCGTCATATTTCGCAAAAAGGCTGAGAGGTTTCAGGCTGTTTGCGACTCTGGTCTGTGAGCATGATGTGAAAATGTGTTTGTGAAATGTGAGGGCGTATCACATTTTGGTTAGGATTGTAGTGCAGGCCAGCCACTTGTTTTCAGCCATTTTTTGTGTAAAGACTGTCAAGGACAGACTCTTCGAATGGAAAAAAAAAGAATGAAAAAAGGTCAGGCCCATCACTGTAAAAGGCATTTTTAGCACAGCTTGCTGTGAACTTCTGAAACAAGTCCCTTCAGTCAATTAAGATGAATGATCTTAAGATGGAGTTAGATAAAAAAGTAAACCCTAATGGGCTAGTATCCAGAATTTAACAGGAAGCCAATTACTATCTCAGTGTGGTGTAATGGGTCAGACTAAATCCCTCAGAGCCGGCTCAAATTGCTGCTTTTTCTGCTGTTTTGTATCTAATCTTCTTCCAACGCTGCTACTATTCCTGTTCGCAAAACCCCTTTCTCCCTGGCCTGTCTGGATGAGAGGTGTCCACCAGGACTTTGATCAGACCAACAGCTTACTCCTCTACTCTCTCTCTCTCTCTCTCTCTCTCTCTCTCTCTTTGACCACAAAAAAAAACTCTGCTGGACCACCAAACCTCCATGATCTCCAGGTTGCACCCACAAATTGTGTGGCTTTCAGAATGGTCATCAATGGTCTCTCTCTCTCTCTCTCTCTCTCTCTCTCTCTCTCACTCTCTCTCTCTCTCTCTCTCTCTCTCTTTCCATCTCTAGGTGCCTTGTACTGTAGGCTTGTATATCACCAGTGCCTCAAAAATTGTGTTGAAAATTCAGATTCAAACCTTTAGTCCAAATCACAGTCGTAGGAAGTAGAAGAGTTAGTCACATTTATAATTTCTTCTCTGATGCTTGGTTATGCATCCCCTTGCCTTAAAACAGATTCAGTCCTGTCAGGTGAGGATTATGCCAGTAATCCACTGGGTTTAAATGTATTTTTATCATCTCTTGCTCTCTTCAGCTGGAGAATGTGTGGCGATTTTTGACATTTCCAAAAAAAATGTGTTTTTTCCTATTGAATTAGTGCCATACAGTCATCAGCCTGGAATGTGGGAGTATCAGTGTTTTGCTTCACAAAGACTAATAAGAATAAATAAGACTTCACAAGAATAAAGTTAGTGGAAGAGGGTGCTGAAATGGGCAAGAACTGTTTCAAAAGACTGGTGTAATCCTTAGTTGGTAGGACAGATGCTGTTTTCATGGCAATGGGATGTGTAACCAAGCATACGAGAAGAAATGAGGCCATTTTTTTGTTTGGGGACTCCATGATTTGAGCTTGATGACAAGTTGGATCTTTTTTGCCATGTTTTTTGTACACTAAAATAGAAAATTAACAGAATAACATACTCAAATGTATATATTCTGTAATATAAATGTAATCCAAGGTCCCATTCATACTCCAGTTATTAGCTTCCCAAACGATCCTTTGTTATGGACAAACTTATCACATAATCAGCATTTCCTCAATATCTTTCAGTGATGCAAAACCAAATAAAATAGGTTTTAGAAAAACAACTAGTGGTTTTGATTTGAATTACATGTCGACAAGACATTTGGAAATATGGGTTTTTCGGTAAGGATTCATGAGCATGATATAAAACTGTATGAAATATGTCCTGGTCAAATCTTTGAGTGTGGAGACTTTAATGACGATGTCAAGGACAAAACAATTGGTGACATCGATCCTTATGGGTTCTCTGACATTTTCATCATCCCAAAATTGGTTAGGATTTTATAAATCCTGCAGTGTGGGTCAGGCATTAGGGTTAATTCTCCCAGTTCTGAGATTCTCCAGACTGACTCTGTTGCTGCTGAGCAATGACAGCAAGAGCCAATGAAAGCCCATCTGAGAGGAACGCCACCCTTTTCGTCTTCGTCCACTGCGACAGGAGCTTTACACCGACCATCTTATGTCTCTATCCCCTGCTGGAGTGAGTTTTTAAAGCAGAGGTTTCTCCAGGCCTCATAGACCCCCTGCAGTCTGCTTGGCACTGAATTCTAATTTCCTCCACTGATCAATATAAATGCTTACAGATTCACAGGCGAGCAGGGGGTCAGAACAGTCTGTTGCTTTGCATATTGATATCCTCCACCTCATACACCCCAGTCCAAGGGCGTCAAATGTTTAGCTCTCTTAGGGGGCACAGCTTCCCAGCTTCACATTCCCACCCATAAAAATACTACCGTCTTCTATAAAGTTTGATACGATATGTCTGCATACATCAATGTAATTTCTATCATTGTGCAATGTTCTTTGACCATGTTCTTTTACGTTGCTTAGTAACCTTAGTTTATTGTTCATATGCTACATTGGGGAAGAAATTTTTATTGCATTTATTATTAATAAAAATAAGTTGTCTTTTATGCATCAGTGTATTTCATCATATTGCATTTTGTAGCAGCAAAACCACTGAAAGAGACACACTATAGAGTGATATAGAGTTGAAGTATGATTTTCAGATTGTTAGATTTTCAGATTAACAGATTTATCCTTGAAAAGCCAAGAAATAAATTCCCTAACAATTAAAATTCTGTAACACCAAGCTGCCAGTTTTAGGCAAGATAACCTCCTCTCATGCTAATATTAGCTCCATTAAGTGACAAAAAGCACTAAACCAAGAACCTGTCAGAGTTCTTGGCTAAATTTCAGCTTCACAAAACCTAACGAATGCTGCTGACTGAGCAAAACATCCTGCTCTGTAAAACAGCCCCATGATCCTAACAGTATGACTCTTCAAATGCACACAAAATAAAAATCATTTGAAATTAATAATGCAATGTCAAATCATCATTCTCAGAATGTGACTTTTACCACTGTTTAGAGCGGCAAGTCCTTCCTAGCAACAACTGCTACAAAAGAAAACATGTGTGGACAGAACTTAGATGGACCAGTTACTTATATATAAAGAAAAATACATAATATATGTATAATTAGGAGGTCCTAGTGATGAGACTTAGAGCACTGCATGTTGTGCACATCCATAAGCACAAAAAAAGCAATGAACTTTCAAAAATAACTTAAAAAACGTGTAAGAAAAAAGGCGACATATATAATATATAAGTGACGGTTCGGTACCAATAGATGTACCGTTACAGCTCTAATGTATATGTATATATATATTTAGGGCTGTTAAAAATAACGCGTTAACTATTTGCATTAATTTATTTACTATAACGCTTAAAAATAAATTGATCGCGCGATTAATTTGAAAATTTGAAAAGAGCTACTTAAAAAAACCATCTGAGGAGGCATGAGCTTGAACATGCATGACAC
>JBBPCY010072601.1:0-10907 GCA_037974405.1 Brachyalestes nurse
GCCCCGAACACTGTCTGGAAGGCTATTCCAAAGCTTTGGAGCTAAATATGAGAATGCCCTGCCCCCCTTTGTAGTTTACTAGGAGTTTTGTGATCTTAAGGAACGTGGTAGATTGACCCGCATCTCAGACTGCCTGGCTGACAGCTTCTCTTGGATGGTGGCCCACCACCTCAAGCTGAATCCCAGCAAGACTAAACTTCTTTTCATCAAAGAGACTCCATCACCAAGCCACGACCTCACCGTGTGTTTTGAGAACTTGGTTATCATTCCCTCAAAGATGGTAAGAAATCTTGGTGTCATGCTAGATTAAGAACTGTAATTCTTGTTGCACATTGACCACCTCTCCAAAACATGCAGATACCTTCTTTACAACATCAGAAGAATTCGAACTTTTCTCACAACTGAAGCTACACACTTACTCGTCCAGTCTCTGGTCATCTCTAAACTGGACCTCAGCAACTCTCTACTAGCTTAATTTACACTGAAGGCAACGAGACCACTTCAGCTGATTCAGAATGCAGCTGTGAGGTCTTCAGTGTTCCTAAATTCTCCCACACCACACCTCTACTACAGAACCTTCACTGGCTCCCTGTGGCCACCGCCATTTAGTTCAAGACTTTGCTAGTTCAACACTTGCCTTCAAGACCAAGAACTGACTTGCACCTCCTTACTTATGAGCACAGATCAAGCAGCATGTCACTTCTTGTCTTCTCAGAGCTTGTTGTCACAAAGCAGCTTTCCAAGTCTGAACCCCTTGTGAGCAAGCCAAGGATGACAGAGGCAAGGAAAAACTCCCTAAGCTGGAGGAAGAATCCTTGGGAGGAACCAAGACTCAAAAGGGGAATCCACGGAGACAGAGAAAGAGTAAGAGAGAAAGAGAGAGAAAAAGTCTCTAACGAACAAGACCAGGCCTTTGAGTACTTAATCACTGTGAGACAGATTGGCCATCTACAGCTGATAGGGTTGGTAAAATTAAGAGTCAGTAGATGTAGTTTTGTTGGAAGAGTAGCTTGAGAGTCTCTAGCCCACAACAACAGGAACAACAATCTCCACCAGAGCTTTGAACAGCAGTTGCTCTTGGATGGGGGAGCATATGAAAGCAGCTGTACCAGTCGAAGTGACCTGGGAAAGGGGCCTCAGCAATTGCTGACCCAGGATAAGGTGGTGACCTGCGGCCCCAATGGTGATCAATCAGGCTATACCAATGTGAAGCAGTTCCCCTTGGAGAAAACAGAGAGAGAGAGAGAGTTAGTTCTGCATAACTTTACAGGGTATAATTGATATATGTATGGAATGCAAGTTGAGACTATAGCAGCCTAGCTAGAAAGGGCAGAGCCAAGGGATACGATAGACATGAGAGCAACTTGAGACACTGGTGACTCCACCATCAACAAACCTGAGTAAACATGATGAGTAGCGGGATGACACCATCAGCATCCCAGCTTACTAGCACTCTTTGTGCCCACCACCTCCCAGCTCTACACCCTTCA
Source organism: Brachyalestes nurse (assembly GCA_037974405.1). Classification (NCBI taxonomy): domain Eukaryota; kingdom Metazoa; phylum Chordata; class Actinopteri; order Characiformes; family Alestidae; genus Brachyalestes; species Brachyalestes nurse. The sequence continues at coordinate 1,491 of JBBPCY010072601.1, forward strand.
TCTAACAGGAAGATTTTTTTACAGAAAGCCTGATGCAACAGGAATAAAAACTAAGACTGTATCTGAACATTATTTGGAAGAGCTTTCCAGAACTGGGTGGCTTTAAATAAAAATGTTCTTCCCCCTGCTGAAGCTCTCATAATTTTGGGGATGATAAATACCCAGCACCTTGAGACCTGAGTGAGTGAGGAGGTTCCTAGTAAGAGATAAGTTCATGGAGGTATCCAGGGGCCTGTACTACGAAGCGCGTTTAACCAAGTGTGACTTAACGCGAGGTCTGACTTAACTCTGACTTGCGAACTCGCACTAAATTAATAGAGGTTGTCCCAGGTGTCATTAATCGGTACTACGAAGCGCAATAAGATGTTGATTAGTTGAGTCAAGAGTGAACTTATCACGGTCTGTGCGCATGGTGCATTCACCAGCACAAGTCACCGTTTAGAATCATGGCGTGATCACCATACTTCACGGAGGAAGAATGTATGATTATCATGTCTACGAGGAGCACAAATCACTTCTGCAGTGCAAGTCCAACACCACAGCAGCTAATAAAGGCAGGCAGGCTTGTTGGCAACGTATTGCTGACTGAGTAAATGTGTAAGTACATGTGCATTGTCTTATGTCCTTAGTTGAGTATTATTTATTAGACGATTTAAATGTTGTCTAAAAGTAACACTTTAAATAAATATAGAGGTATTTAGATGGGCTTTTTAATTAATTTAATACCCACTAAAGTGAAGTTACTGGGAGGTAACTCAGTATGTAATCCTGTGTTAATAATAACTGTATTAACATTTCAGATGCAATAGCACTGGGAAGCATACTTGGCTGCAAATAAAGATGTAATACAGAAACATAATTTCAAGTGGTAGGCTCATGTATAAATAGTTGATGCATTAATATTTCTACTCATTATGAGAGATGTAGTGTGTCTAGGCTCCAGTTATTTGCTTGTTTTTGTGTTTTACAGTCAATAAGAAAAAGGTTGGTGTGAAGATGACAGGTGGAGGGCATCCTGAAGCCTTCATGCCTGCAGAGGAGTTGGCATTTGCCCATTATGGAGGGGTAGAGTGAGGCCCACTATGGAGGGGTAGAGGGAGGTGTCCAGTCTGACCCAATGGCATGAATGTCCACCCATTATGTGCCGGGTAATGTCACAATCACTCTGTGCAGTGTGTATATATTTGTGCAGTCATGACATTCCATTTCATGTGTTGTGTTCAATGGAGGGGGAGACTATTGAGCTGCTGCACCCGCAACAGTCCAACATCTCCTGTGATCCTGAGGTACAGGTGAGTGTGCAAATGACTATTTGCATGGTGTGAACCATGTTGACATGACAAATGTACTCCTTTAATTTTCAGGAGGATGTGGGTGATGAAACACTGACTGCTGATTCTCCTTTTTTGTCTCTGTAGGCTGGGAAACAAAAAAAATATTAAGAAGAAATTGAGAAATTTTAAAAAATGTAGAAGCTTGAGCATGAAAAGAAGGTATTGCCATACATTTACCAGTCTTTCATCAATATGTGTGTGCATTACTAATTTTCACTTTCCATTTGTAGAAACGGGAGCAAACAAAGACATGACAAAGCTTCAATGTGTTCACAGTCTGTATCTTCTTTTTCATAAGTGGAAAAACTGCTCTGTGATGGCCTCTCTCACAGGACGGCCTGTGGAGTGGTCAGGGGTCAAAGGGTCAACAATATCGGGGCACAGGCATCAGGACTGGGCTCTTCTCCCTTCTGATGGTGGCGATGTTGTGTAGAACCACACATGCTGACACCACCTGACAGGCCCTCTCTGGCGTCACACATCAAAACGTGCCTTCAAGATTTCAAAAGTCATTTCTGTCCTGCCCCTCGTGTTGGCATGCGCTGGTGTTCACATGTCATCTAAGGATTGAAAGTCACTAGCTCATTCTGCTATTGTAACAAGTCATGTTCATATAAGACAATCCTAAATAAAAGTGCCACAGTATTAAACAAGGACATAATTTACATCAGGGTAGACCAGCAGCCTGTATGTGTGAGAACATGACTGAAAATTTGTCAGACAAAGGAGGGGAGGAACGTCATAACCAATATGGATTAAGGATGAGGCTAACAAAATAGAAATCAGGATACATTTCACTGCATGTTGTACTTGTATAAGTATACATGTGACAAATAAAGACTCTTGAATCATCACCTTATGTAGATCCAATAAGTGGAGAGAAGGTGAGCTTAAAATAGACATCAGGTTGTGCCTGATTATGCAATATTTTGTATATGAAGAAAAGCTATTTTAGTAAAACAATACTTATATATGCATCTAATAAGAGTAGATGGACTACTGTGTTTTCTTTGGTATAAGCAAGGTAAATACAGTAATTTAATTTATAGTAATTAAAATACAGTGCTTTAAGAACAAAATGAAAAACACAAACACTTGAGGCGCTCCACGGGGGAAATTCTGAACTGGAGCATCACAGGCCAGCAGCCAATCAGCAGCAAGGAGAAATAAATAACACTCTCAGATTGACTACTTTCAAACTTTCCGCCTCTGAGTACAGCTAACTGTGACGTCTGGGTCTTGTCCACTACTCCCCCTCGTGCTGGGTTGTTTATGTCTGTGACTCTGACCAGGTTTTCTAGTCTGTCTAATAGAATTGAGATGTCAATAGTGTTAAATGCTGCAATAAGGTCTATCAAAACCAGCAAAAAAACAAATCCCATGCTCAACCTCGCTGAAGCTAACAAAAACAATCCCAGGTTTATGTTTAGTACAATTTTTAAACTAACTAGAAACCAGGGAGGTGCAGAATCATAGGTACCTGCAAACTATAATAGTGATGATTTTACGACTTTTTTAACAATAAAGTCTAAATCTCATTAGACAAGACATTTAAACTAGAAATTTTACTCCATCATAGTTGCTGCCTGATTCAGCAGACACAGATACTGTTCAAAACTTAGCTGTAGTAGAGAGGCTGACATCTTTTTATCCAGTTAAACAAGCAGAACTGTCAGTAATGAAGAATTTGACTGGAGACCCAGTGTAGCGAGATCGGTAAACCTGAGCGCAGAGTAGCTCTGAATCGGCAGGTAAATCTTATGGTTTGCTGTAAGAACACTCTCGCGCAGAGACTTGAGATTTACACGAGGAACTTGCATTCTAAATAAAGTGGCCTTCACGGCTAGGATACGGAATTCTGCCACAAACTGGCTCACCACCTGATAGCCCTGCTGCAGATGGTAAAAGCAAGTGTCCATCTCCACCTCCCTATCAGGGTGGCAAAAGGTGGCTTTAAGCTGGTTGACGAACTCTGGGTAGGAGTAGCTGGCATCGGCTCCAAACTATAGGAAGACCACGAGCAACTCAGCTGCCAGCCCAGTCAGTAGGAAGACGAGGAGTGCGATGCGCACTCTGTCCATGGGTTAGCGCGAGGGCTTAAACTCGAACACAAAAGCCAGTTGTGTTAACAAAATGTTGCACTTCCCATCTATGTCATTATATTTGACAAGTTCGGAGAAACTGTGCTCACAGCTGTGGGCTCAGTCATTCTGTCAGTAGTGAAGGTTTTAAATGGAGACCTAGTGTAGCAAGAATGGTAAACCCAAGCACAGAGTGGTGCAAATAAGCAAGTAAATCTTGCGGGTTTGCTTAAAGAACGCTCTCACGCAGAGAGTTGAGATTCCCACAGAAACTGAGTTCTCAAATTACCAACCTACTTCCAAATGACCATTTCTATCGAAAATTTTAGAGAAGGTCATGGCAAACAGTTTGTTACTACATAAGAACCCTATCTATGAAAAATTCCAGTCTGAGTTCCAGTCTCATCACGGCACTAAAACAACCCAAGTAAAGATAGTAAATTATATTTTAATGGCCACTCATGAAAGATTTGTTTCTTTCCTGGTTTTGCTTGACAACACTGGCAACTGAATTCTATCAGACAGGCTAGAAAACCTGGTTGGAGTCACAGGAACCGCTTTATTCTGGTTTAGGTCATACCGGAATGACTGTTATCAGACAATAGGGAATCTTTAGTGCACACCAAAGTTCAGGCGGAGAATATTGAGCTGCTCCAGCCACCTGCAGAGCCCAACATCTCCTGTGATCCTGAGGCACAGGGTAGTGTGCAAATAACTCTCACTAAGTGTAAACCATGCTGATATGACATGACAATTGTACTCCTCGAATTTTCAGGAGGATGTGGTGTTCAGGAGGACTGCTGTGGGCTGGAACAGACAATGTGAGCAGCCTGTACAAGCGCATGCTTGAGCTTGACTGTGATAAAAACAAAATTTGAAACTGAGAAGCTTGAGTATGAAAAGAAGGTATTGTCATACGTTCACCAGTAACTTGTGTGTACCATCATTGAATTTTCACTTTCCATTTGTAGGAACGGGAGCAAAGAAACAACAACATGACAAAGCTTTAGTGTGTTCATACTCTGTATTGTTTTTTTTAAATAAGTGGAAAAACTGCTATCTGATGGCCTCTCTCACAGGGTCAAAGGGTCAACAATACTTGGGGACACAGGCATCAGGATTGGGGTCTTTTCCCTTCAAATGGTGGCAATTTTATGTAGAATTTAGGTTTTACGCTAAACCACAACTTAGACAAAAACATAACCTGGTCGGAGTCATGGCAACATACATTAAACATAAGTCAAACCTAATCACCATTTGTAGTACAGGTTACTCAAGAAATTACACCTCATGTGATCGAGTTATTCTCGAACTTACCAAGATAAGCCTGCAAACACGCTTCATAGCCCCTGATGCAACTAATCAAGGGCCTCATTAGTTGCATCAGGTGTGCATGAGCGAGAACACATCACATGCCTGGACTGGCTAGGGGTGTGTTCAGACAAACATTTGATTTAAAACATAAGTTACTCAAGATAATTGTCTAAAACGTGTATCCTTTTATCCTTTTGTATCCTTTTCCACAAACAAGAAAAAGGATACAAAAAGAAATCAAGCACTGAATGTTTCTAGAAATACCTGACAGAAAGAGGAAGCTATTAACAGCTACCACCAGATTTCTGAGGAGGCAAGTAGAGGGCTGGAGGGGAAGATGGAGTCAATGAAGTACCAGGAAATCCCAGGAGAAAATATGATGCCGTCCAGATGAAGCTGAAGCTTGGGTGTCATTGGACCTTCGAACAGGATAATGATCCCAAGCACCACCAAGGCTTGAAAAAGTCCTGGAAGATTCTAGAGTGGCCGTCACAGTCGCCTGACTTGAACCTCATAGAAAATCTCTGGTGGGATTTATAGAGGGTGGCTGGAGCATGCAAATCCAATAACCCATTAAGTGAATAATTTTGAGATTGCAGTAGTCATTGATAGTGACCTTGTGTATTGAAGGTGGAAAAACTAAACAACTCAAACAACTTGTTCTTTTTTTTTACCTGTACACTTAATTTGCAATGGGGATTGAATAACTCTTACACTGTTTTTAACACTGTTAACTGTATTAGTTTGTGACATAGTTGTGCTGTGTGTAACTCAAGAAATCTTACCTTCAAGGATGTGCATATCTCTTTCTCAGTATCAGTTTTTATATTACAGACTGGATCTAATGTTTTTACCCCTTTGCCTACCCTCTGCACCTCACAAAATATCATGGCCATCTAGATCTATTTGCATGATTAATTAGCACTGCCAGGTTTCAGCCACATCAAGAACATCAAGTACAATTACCTACAAACATTCAGTTCTGATTAACTGTTTTTCTAGTACACTCTTAAAAATAAAGGTACCAAATGGAAGCAGAGAATATTCCTTGGAGCCACGATGCAAAAGAACTACTTTTTGTTATTTGAAGAACCTTTTTCCATGATTTGCTGCCCAATTTGGTTGTTTCCGTTTCCAGCCACTAGTAAGAACTCCCCCTGTTACACAATACCACTAACACTGAGAGGATGAAGCTCCATCTGAAGAGTCATGTGAAGCTCCCACTCATCTTTTCAAACTGCCACAAATGCGACATAATTGGACAGCATAATGCGCTAGGAGAAGAACACTAACTTCTGATATTGCCTGCACTGGGTGATGAGGGAAAAGGAAAGATCTAACTCCTAGCCATGTACAGTATGGCTGCAGCACCAGCAGGAATTGAACACATGACCTTCTGATTATAAAGTTTAATGTACTTCCACAAAACATAAGGTTTGACATCAAAAGATTTTTCCTAGGATCAGTATGTTCCAGGCAAGAATCACTGAATTTTAAGAGTACAGTAATCCCCCCAGTTTTACGCGGATTATATTTTTTCTGGATGTTTTTGCACAAGGGGACTTTCCGAGTTGCATATCTCGGCGGGGAAAGCCCTCAGACACTTCAAACTCCACAGTTCAGTAGATCTCCAGGAGATCTTTTCAACGAGCCATCATTTGTATTTTTAGCCCGAGTAGATCAGGTTTTATTCTCTGAAAACCGGGTGTCCCAATACTTTTGTCACGCAACCTTCCGAGCTGCATATCTCAGCGGGGAAATGAAATTAAAGTGTTCTGGGAACACGTTTGGAGGCATATTTAGGGTTTACACTATAAAAATAGGCTTTTTGTTTTTTCACTGTATATGCCTATAGATGCGGGTGCTCTTGGAACATATATATATATATATATATATATACACACACACACACACAAATCAGCAACATCCTCGAAGGGGATTAATTACAAATTTCCCAAGAAAAAGTTGTCTCATCAGAAATGAATCATCTCCTTATTTGGAGATTACTGAGGCTGATTCAAAAGGAAAAATATCAACTTAGGACATAAGTTCTTTTCTCTTAGGTTTCTCAGTTCCTCTTTACAACCTTAAGGATCTCAAGACTGTCTGACTTTGGTAGTTGAGACTTGAATTCGATCACTAGACAAACTTCAGATGTCGTAGACACTCATTTATCAGCCAGAAAAGTCATTGTAAGATCTTAACCAGGGATCAAGTTGAGATTAAAGGAAGACTCCAGATTTGAGCCGCTTTTATCATGTTCCTCTTGTGTCGGCGCTTTAGTTATCTAGAACCTGTGCTCTGGTGAGCAGGGCTGTAATTACACTAGTGAAACTGAAGCTGACCAGCGATGTTTACCATGTAGTAGCTGTTGATGGATTGTCTGACAGATGGATCTAATTCATAAGAATTTATTTTGGGACAAAGCATGTGGTTGGAGTTCAACATGTGCCTTCAGCATCAGTCTGAAAAAGAAAAAACCTTGTCCATGTATCCAAACCCATGCCAGGCAAATGTATTTATTTGTTTGTTTGTATGTTTATTTTAAAAACCCATGATTCATGTGGTGTACCCTGATCCAGGGCTAGTCCTGGTGTGTGTCTGTGGATACAGGAGCTACAGTCCATTTAAATGGGATCAGAGGGTTAAGAGCTGCAGGGACAAGCTCAAGGTTAACCTCCCTCCCAGCAGTCGCCTCCATCAATCCAGTCTCTCTCGCCCTCTCTCACTCTCAGCCTGGTCCCTCCATCCAACCTCCTCTATCGCACCGTCTCCACGGCGCCGTAGTACAGAGGGGCTCAAAATATACTCACACACCAAACACTGATTACTGCCGTAGCGGCCATACATGCCATTACTGTTATTTTATTGATTTATTTACTTTAAGATTTTAAACTCACAGTATACTGTGATTTATTGCTTGATATGGAATTGAATTGATTCCTGCACAAGAAAAAAAAAACTTTCTAAGGTCTTGTCCACATATACAGTAGTGCGCAAAGGTTTAAGGCACCTATGCAAGTCGCTTGAAGGAATCAGTAACATATAACCTTATTTATCTAAAGTAGCTGATATTGTGTGAGCTGGTTAGAAGAACACATGTTTGTTTCCGGATTTCTGCTCTGTTCCACCAGTTATTGTGTGGATTTATAAAAAGCCATAAACAATACGCCTAATTTAACCTAATGAAGTACAAAGAGCCCAACCAGGCATCTGATGGAAGCATGGAAGTAATACTGGGCTTCCATGAGGAAATGTTTTTTTTAACTTAGGTGGCCTAGTGATTAGGGCGTTTGGCCTGCGATGAAAAAGTCATGGGTTTGAATCCCAGGACTGCTAGTGGCACCACTGAGGTTCCCTTGAGTAAAGTACCGCCCCTACACACTGCTCACCGGGCCCTGTGTTATTGACTGCCCACTGCTTGACTTGGAGAATGCATTAAATGGGTTAAAGGGGTTAAATTGGTTAAATACAGAGAAAGAATTTCACACTGTGTGCTGAGGTGTGTTCACGTATGACAGAATGGTCACTTTACACTTTATTCACCCAGTTGTTCTTCTCACTCCAAATGTAGTCCATCAGCCCACACATGCTGTTATAGGTTTACCCCTTTAGGTGTGCACTATGAGGCATTACTGTTATGACGTATTATTGACGAAAAATATTTTTAATTGACTCAAAAACCAGTCTTTGATCAGGAGTTTACAAATAAGACTGAATTGCACCATATCTTCTACACGCCCTGTTCTTCAGGTGAACTCCAGCCTTCCTCACGTTGCTAAACCACCATCCTCTTCCTCAAACCGCACCTATCATTTGCGTCACTGTGGAACAAGATAAAGGTCACTCATTCGTGTCACGAACCCAGTGTGGTTCTGCGGACTGCAGACTGGACGTGACCTTTAATTCTGTACGTATATAGACACTCATTTCACAGCAGCCGCCAGACCTGGGTCATACTGGCTGGGAGGTGGGGGGTCCAGGCTGATGCACTATAATGTACATTACTGGGAGAACTGAATGTGAAGTGGACTGAGGATTTCAGGCTGTATGTTATTATACATTTCTATATTCTGCCACACCAAAAGCAAAGCAAACGTCAGTGTTATTCCATTGAAACTCCATTTCAAATTATATACACGGACAAGCCCCTTCAAACATCCACAAACTCCAAATCTACCCTCACTGTACTGAAACAGCTCCACTGGCTGTACAGGTTCTCTGTGCAGTTTACAGTTTATCTGTTTCTCTTCAACACCTGTTACCCCTTTTACCCCCTACGGAAATGATCAAGACCCTTCAGGACCCACCAGAGAGAAGGAATTACTTTAGTGGTGGATCACTCTCAGTACTGCAAGGACACTGACATGCCAGTGGTATGGTAAAGTGTGTATGTGTCTCACACAGCAGTGCTGCTGGCGATATTAAACACCGGTCCCATCGCCATGGAAACATATTCTAGACAACCATGATTAAAAAGGAACTTAACTAAGCAGAATTGGGACCGGCAGAAATTGTGTTTGGAGTAGGTATGTACATGTATGTACAATACAATGAGGTTTAAAGTCAAATTTTGTCAAGGAGTGATGTGTATGTGAATCTCTCATTTGAACACACAGTCTCTCCTCAACATCCTCCTCCCAACACACTCAGTCTCTCCTCAACATCCTCCTCCCAACACACTCAGT
>JBBPCY010072602.1:0-10907 GCA_037974405.1 Brachyalestes nurse
AAAACAAGATCAAGAAGACTTTTTAGGCTAGAAATAAGATTCTAAGTCTTGGTTAGATCAGGAGTTTTTGCAGTGCAATCCTATATTGGTATTGGGTCTGATATTCACATCATTCACTCACTGGATATTGGACGGACAGGACAGATTCACTTACTGATCCAGATGTGCTGGACCATGAAGCCGCCGTAACATAACATGAAACATGCCACAGATCCAGATTCCATTCCTTATCTTATCATGTACTCGTGGCAACTTCAGTCTGTAACTGAGTGAGCAAATAATGTTGGCTTTTGGTTTGTTTGGAGATATTTAGTCTGGAAATGCCGAAAATCAAAACACCTACTTGTGGCGTATGTAAAGCCAGCCATCCGAGTCGTGGAAGCATGTAAGCATTGTAAAATACAACCATTTTAATCAAATATCATTTCATCTAACCAACAGAAAAAAAGACACCACCATGCAGCAGACTCTCACTTTCCAGAAATGCGATAAGCTTCCAGCAGACAAGCCAAAGGCTAAAGGGAATGCAGAGAGGTAGCTTTACGTCATTATACCACTGTCTGTGGTGGAAAATGTCAGATTTCACAGCCTTTTGGAGCACTTAGACCTCAGGAATAATTTGGCATTCAGAAAATATATTTCAGAGACTGCTGTACCCAAACTATACAATCGAGTGTCATTGCAGTTAGTGGCGCAGTCAGAAGATGTTAAAGCCATGAGCTTCACACCTGATATTTGGACCTCAGATGTGAGCCCAGTCTCACTGTACACCAGGCAGGCACAGAAACATGTGCACTACAGAGTTTGCTGCTTCAGGTGATAATGTGCTGGCGGTCACACACCAGCGGCTCAAATGCACCCTCCATTACAGATATGCTTAATGATCCCGCTGGCTACAGAGCATGTGATTCTGCGAGACAATGAGAGTAATATGAAGAAGTCCCTATCTTGGGTTGCCTCGTTCACTGCAGCTCGTTGTGTTAACAAATGCAAGAAAGACTAAGAGACATTGTAAACACTCGCACTATCTTGCTTGAAAGACATCTGAACTGAAATGAAAGTGCCCACTATCTACATAAAGACGTTCTGACAAAGTAGAACAGTTCCTTCTATGATGCCAAAGAGTAGGCATTACTGGGAAAAAAAAAACTATGACAGTGCTGGAGCCCTTTGAGGAATTAAGCCAGAACATCAACCCAGCGACCTCAACTGCAGTCAATGTGATCCCAGCCATCTTGAAACGTCTTAAAACGTCTTAAAACGTTCGCCTTCCAAGGAGAATAGCTCTGACAGAGTGAAAGGTTGACTTCACTAAGTTGATGAAAGACGACTGAGAAGCATCAAAGGCAATCCCTTCTGTTGAGTCGCCACTTAACTGGACCCTTGACACAAAGACGGGAGACAGATTTTTCAATCAATAAATTAATCAAATGTATCTTATTTAATGCATCTAATTTATGAATCCCCTAATGCGGACTACACTTTAAATGGAAAATGTGAAAACCAAAGCGACATGTTTACTTCTAGTCCAAACATGGAGATAAGTGTATGTGTCCTTGGCCTCTGACCATCTTAAAGTCAAGTCAAGGTTTTTTATTGTCATTTCAACCATATACACACAGTACATAGTAAAAAGGAAACAACATTCTTCCAGGACCATGGAGCAACACAAGAGCAAAACAGAACACTACAGAACAAAACACAAGTGCAACAACACAACTAAATGAGACAAGATCAGACAACGTTCAGTGCAATTGACAGTGGCTACATTAAGGATAAATACAGTATTTTGACCGGTACTGTATTCTAGCAGCAGAGATGTGCAAAGATGTTTACAGAGTTTACATGTACAAAAACAGCAATAAATATGATTATGCACTTTTATCTCTAATCTTGTGGCTGCACTCACCGATCATTACTCATATTCAATCATTTGTTTATTAGTCTTATTTTATTGCAATGATGCAATGACAGATATTTAGTAAACGGAGAACTACATTTATATCAAGGGCTTATTTCTGAGACTGGGGTTTTTTTTGTTGGATTTTAACACAACTTGACAGGTGCTGGAACATCTTGTCCTCAACTGGTTTTATTTTTGTATCAGATATTTCACAGGTGAAGACACTGCCAAGGCGGTCCTGACACAAGAGATGCAAAATATGGAGGAAACTGCACAGGACTTCAACCAAAGAATCAGCATCACTGACAACAGAGTCAGGAGAAAAACTGCCTTGCGTGGAAACAGCTGGTCCAAGCAGAAGCCAGAGCAGTTTGACAAGTTTGTATGAAAACATTCTGGAGAAGCATGAAGAACCTGGATCAGGGAGTACCAACCGTGCTATTATTCAAATGCAAACTTATTTAAAAGAAATAATGATTATTTATAGTGCCCTTTCCAGTTCTAGGGAGACAATCTCGTTTTCCTTGCTGCCATTGCTGTAAAGTTCCTCAGGGCCCCTTCAACCAGTGTTGAAAGTAAAAGACTGTTTAGCATCACAATAATGTGGATGAGAAGAGGAATCGACAGAGCAGAGAGAGCAGAAATGCTTAGTTTCTTCAAGAAGAACCAGCCAAGGTTTCTCAAATAAGGTGTTTAAAGCCCCAATTATTCAGGTTAGTTCAGGTCCCTTTTCAACTTTCTTTAACTTCAGTGATGCTGTTTTGTTTCTGCTGCACAAACTTACTTCCCAAAGTGACTTTTTCTCTTCAGATTCACGAAGCAGCCACAAACACTGATGTTTTTTACTAAATTGAAAGCTTTTTTGAGAGTGAAGATGTTTATGTCTATTTCTTTATATTAAAGATTTTATTTTAAAGTCTTACACTGTCTTTCCTGCTGCAATTGTCCTAATACTTAATGTATTTAAATGATGCAGCTAGGTTTATTGTTGTGTTTAACATATTAGAAGTTTGTGATATTTAAATTTTTTCACTTATTTAGTTTAAATGAAAGTGTTACAGATATTGCTGTGACCTGTTTGTATGCAAAGTGTAATATAAACACATTTCTTTCGAATGCATTTAAATTTAAGCCAAATTTCACTGTATGATATTGACTTCCCTGAAATAGATTAGGCCTGTTAAGTCAACACAACATGATATGCAGATGTTACGTTTATTGGTCACATTTATTTAGTCAAACAACACCATTTTAAGCCAACTACTGTAATCAAACAATATAAAGACATGTGCACACATCACATGAATTGGGTGCAAACTACAAATACTACATACCAACACAAACTGCACATCAAACTGCGCATTAATAAAAATAAGGACAAGTGCTTAAAAGATTCTTGACGTCTGCAGTGGCAGGTGATTACAACACACTGCCAATGATATCAAGCCTGTTGTTCAGTAGGGCAAGAACAATAGAACACAGACATTATGGAGAAATAACAGATTGATAAACTAACACAGTTAGATAAAATACTTCAAAAGAGAGAGTGAGAGAGAGACAGAGAGACAAAGAGAGAGAGAGAGAGAGAGAATCACTGTTAATATGCATATTTTCAGAGAGGAGGGAGACAGAGAAAACTGTGTTTGCGATACAGTCATTTAGTTCACCAAACGTAAAACAAGCCACGATACTTTGAGCATATTTAATATATTGCCCAGCCCTAAGTAGAAGTTCTTCAACATGCTGTGCTGCCTTCTAACAAAATCAAACAAACATCATAAGCCTTAGTTTATCGATGATGACCTAATTGCCATCTTTTGTAAAAAAAAAAACAAAAAAATAAAAACACTGTCACCGATTAAATCTAGGCATCTGATCCTGTATCCACACTCAAATGACTGGGATCATTTTCAGACATCTTATATGCAGAATACATACTGTTTCAGATGGAGGTTAATTTTTACATAAAAAATGATTAGAAAATAGTACTATACTATAAATTAATGCACTGATATGGGAATTGTGGCCCAGTGTCAATATATTTTTCCTGTACATATCAGACATATCATATCTGGTACAATATAACATGAATAAAACGTGTACATTTGCATTAAATCTACCTGGATTACATTCCGAAGCACTATGTTATGAAGAAATATAACATTTTACAATAAACTTGCATCACCGAAATGCTCTGCTCTTCTTGAGTTCAACAAAGACTGGTATCAAATATCTAAAATTTTAACATTTTAACATTGTCCCAAAAGAAGTCTACAGAAATATTGACCAAAGTATTGTTATTCTGCTGCCACCTCTTTCTCAATATGATGCACGTAAGGGCCATACTATCACCTGATTTATTTTTCATCGATTTCCATATTTCATGACATTATTCGATCACTCAGTTCAGTGAGCTAAGCCAGGAACCGGAGTGTATGCATAATTCACAGCGTTATACAATCTTACACAACCCAGCACAGAGGGGGAGCCCTCTCAACACACCTCTTGCTCCCATGAAGGTTAAAAAAACACAAGTGCTGCAGTGCAGGGTGGCTTTATGTAACCTGCAAAACAACTTGCTGAACTACCAGTGGAGTGCACAGAAATATGAGGTGCACTATTGTCATCTCTTGACAGCATTGTAGGACACTGCAGGAGACAGGCATGGCATATGTAAGGGTGTTCAATATTAAAAAATAATCACGAATGCAGACACTCCTATATTGCTAATAAATCCTATCAGTTGTGATTTGGAGTTTGTTTTGTTGCCTAGTGCTGAAGGCACTCAAAAAGTTCATCTTAAGAACTCACATACGTATAAAATACGCAAATTATGACGAATTAGGTCAATCATTTCAGAGGCCTATCTAAAACAAAATCAAAACTATTTCATACAATTTCCATAAGGTGAACAGTTTCCATTTTTCAGAGACAACAGCTGGTGGGAGCAACAGTGGCTGCGCGTTCCGACCAACAAAATATGATATACACCTATCAATGTTTCCAGTATCTTGAAAATTGCACCTTCTTGTTGTTCCATAATTCCACCATGATCTCTACTTTACTGTTGCTTTTGTTAGTTTGCTGCTCATTGACTTAACACTGTCCAGCATAGCCTGCCAAATCACTGCTATTGCTGATGAGTTTTGCTTGTAAAATAATACTTTAGGTTCAGTGTACTTCTGTGACAAATTCTTCATAGAATTACCTGGAAATAACGGGGAATTAATTTCCATTTAAAAGCTGTGCTTGAATGATTCTATCAACATCACATGGCACTAGCCTGCACTACTATGTATTGTTCAAAAGGTCAAACTAGGAAAATACATGATAATTTTGATAGGAGGTATATTTTTAAGGGACATTCACAGATTTGTGTTTCAACTAGGGCTGGGAAAGTTAACGCGCTATTATGGCGTTAACGCATTATTTACTTACAATTATTTTTTTGCACGTTAACGCAGGTTTTTAAAAATGCTTTCAGCGAATGCGAGCATTGAGCTATTTAATATGGACAAAAGTAATGGGACGCCTGACCCATTACCAGCCGAGTCTGCCAGCCGGGCATTTAGTCCTGCAGCCTGCTGCCAGACATTCACACAAGCTGCAGCCAGCAGACACAGCAAGGGTCCAGTGGAGCCCGTCGTACAGTGCCAGTCGCCGAATCAGAATCAGAATCAGAATGGCGTTTATTGGCCGAGTACGTGAGCGACACATAGAAGGAATTTGATTGTGGTCGATGGTGTCTCTCATCACAACAGTATAAAACAACAACAATATGTAAAGATACGTGTGTACTTGTGCCTACACCATACCCATATGTCTCTTACAGAGTATGCTGCTGCTCCAATAGGCCAATAGACGCAATTCTGATTCTGATTCTGATGAAATTACGTCGGTTGATGCTGTCAACCATTCTACTGAATTCAGATACACAGACTTTCATATGGAGTTGGTCCCTCTTTGCAGCTGCTATATGTATCTGCTATATGTAAAAAAACACACACACACACACACACACACACGCACACACATATATATATATGTAAAAGAGTATTAAAACAGTATGTTTAGGACTGCTTTTATTACAGTGTCAAGAGTGGGTCAAATATCACAATTGGACAACTGGAGTGTAGAGGGTACTGTAGAGTCTATGTAAAGCTTTTCAAAGCAGTACTTTGAATGATTGAAGGCTATTCTGTCACTTGATTCTCTTGGACCTGTCATTCGTATGACCTTTAAGCCAAGCAATGGTGATTGTGGAGATACTAAACGAGAGAAGACATTTCTCTTTGAATTACACACTGTAAGGAAAAGGTGGGCTGACCAAGGGAATTACAGGGCAGTCCATAGTGAGAGAGGATAAAAAAAGCCTGGGACAATTGTGTGTGTGTGACAGTGAAAGGTCAAAATGGGAGGGTGAGGGCTCTTTGACGAAAGCTCGCTTTGATGAAAGACAGAGCAAGCGAGAGACAGAGAGAGAAAGATGAACAGACAGACAGAACAGTACAATCGTATGTTAGTGGTTTTATATTTGGAGGATTTGGGTCTTCCTGATGGCCCTTTGTTCAATATCAATATCCTTCATTTTTTGGATCCTGTTTTTTGTTAATAGGTGCCACTTCTTTGGTTTTCTCTAGATGTTTTGGAGCTAGGTTGTAGACCCTTGGCACTCTAAAAGGCACGCTGAGTGTGAAGTAATAGCACTGCAACCTTTACTGTGAGCTGGAAAGGTGCTCAGACCATTAACATACCAAAACACCAAATAATACACAGGACCACAGCGGGACCACACAGCTTCTGGTGAACTCTCTGGTGAAACTGTAACATGTTTGACGGTCAAAATATCCACATGAACAATGCTGATTGCTGAACATTGTGGTACATATTATTGCTGAATATCTGACCTTCTCTTTTTTTAATACGCAAATAAGTCCTGTAACCAAAATTCACCTATTCACGCCTGAAATCAAACAGCACAGCATTTGACAAAACACATACTCAGGAGCGAAATTCTACTATATTATATGTGAAAAGTCACACCTTGAGGATATATTGGGTGCCAGCTCATCTATCTAATGTTAGCATGTGCCTCTTTGCCATTTACAACCTGCCCAGTGTGAATAACATACAACACAGTCAAGCTAAGACCTGTAACATTTTATACTGGACACTTGTTATGTAGACTTCAACCTTGATTCATTAGGTTGGATGGGATTTTTGCCACAATTCTGTACTGCACCATGCTCATTTTTGCAATACTGATATTGGAGTAGGCCTCAATATGCAAATGAGCCCTTCAGTGGATAATGCCAGGTTTCAGAGGAAGAGGAGCACTTTTTTTGATGGGTGTTAATAAGTTAATATCGTCCACTATCAGTCTTACTGCAGTACTGTTCCTTTTTTTACTGTTTTCGAGCCAAAATAGGCGCTGGAGCTTGTGCTGAATTTCAGAAACTCATTCAAAAAATTCTTTCCCACTGTAGTGCAGACTATCAGCCAGGTGGCCTCGGGTTGAGGCTGCATGGAAAGCAATTTTATTTTTTAACACATTTTCTCGTAGAAATGCACCTTCTAGTTTTATCATTTAGTATTAACTACCTCAGATCCTGCTGATGCATTCTGTATTTAGCTATTATTTATGAGTAGCATACTATCCTTTTTTCTAGTTAATGCTCTGTGTTTGTAAACAATTTTTAAAAGATGTTCTAAAAAAAGCAATATTTGTAAATGACGCGTTTACCTGTTCAATTCTGTTTTTGCTATTTTGTACAATAAAAATATTTGTCAGGTGTTACATACAGTTATCTGTAGTTCTTAGGATTTTCCTGACCCTTATCGCCACTCAAACTTATCAATACTCTTCTAGATACTACTCTCCATACTTTGGTGCAATTACTGTTTTTGAGAAATTACAAGCTAAATTAATTCATGAGTTCCCCGTGTATATAATGGAGGACTAATCACTAAAAATGTGTGGTGGAGCTGTGCAGACCGTCAACCAGAAAATGCCAGCTGTGTTAGAATGCATTATCGCTGCATAATGATAATGATAACAGCACTGTCCTGCTTTCGGACTGGTCCTCTCTACCCATCCTTACCGTTTACCTGCACTAATAGCCTTAATGTTTTCTAATAAGATGTGAATTTGAAACATGTGTCACTTCGCTACAGCGTGATTTTATATTGAAATCACAGATATTTCAGTTATAGCATGATATCATGTTCCCCATACCACCTGCTACTATTATTCATACCTGTATGCATGTGTAAATGTATCGTGTGTGTGACAGTGTGTATGTGTACTACAATACAGGTGTCTATGCTACTTTTTAAGTTGTGTTAACCTAATGTTACTTAATGTAACTAAGTCAGTTAACATTTTTCTAACAACATACAGCTCTGGAAAAAAATAAGAAACTGCTGCAATTCATTTTTAAATAAGCATCTCTGAGTATGACAACCATTCCATGCCACTGTCTGTTAAATTCCTACACAAGCACCTCATTCTGCTTTATGAGGTACTGATTACTGATCACCTGAATCAAATCTTATTTAATGAGGAAAAGTGTAAAATGCTGTGATCAACACACTCCTCTTACAATGAGACCAGTTGGATGGTAAAACACTACTAGAAGGACATCAAAGGTAATTATTGCCATTCATTTAAGAGTGAACAAGAAATTTGTTTTCTTTGAATTGTTCTGTAAACACTGCATCATTTATTTTATTTTGTTGTACTGTCATTTCCTTTAAAATTATGCTTTAAATAACTATTTCTATTTGGAAATTCTGAGAAATATTGTCAGCAGTTCTTAAAAACAAAGGCAAAACAGTTCAGTGCTTGCATCTATAAAAGATCAAACCTGAGAAACAAAAAATTTTTGCAGTGGTCTCATTTTTTTCAGGAGCTGTATTTATAAATTATTTAATATGTTATACAGATATGTGAAGTGGGAAGAGTTGGAAAGAGTTGGGGGAGTGTGTATATATAAAGGGTATTTGTACAAAATAGATACAATGCACAGGTTTAATCTACAATGTAAATAATGTGCATTAGCATAACATAACATGATATT
Organism: Brachyalestes nurse; assembly: GCA_037974405.1. Classification (NCBI taxonomy): domain Eukaryota; kingdom Metazoa; phylum Chordata; class Actinopteri; order Characiformes; family Alestidae; genus Brachyalestes; species Brachyalestes nurse. The sequence continues at coordinate 8,983 of JBBPCY010072602.1, forward strand.
AGAATCATTTTGTACATGTAACCAAAATGAAATTGGATCTCATTGAACTAATAGTTTCTAAATATTTAAATGGTAATGTACAAGTAATAATTAATCTGGAGAGTAATACATTGCTGGAATATTGTTGTGTGTCATCAGTGAGATGGCCATTTTCAAATTTGGCCTCCTTCTCTTCAATCTAAATAAATAAAGGACATTTTTCATGTGAGTATACATTAGGAAATCACACCAGGTTGTTGACTGACATAGCTTCCGCCCCTATTTTGGCACCTCAACAGTGCCACTCTTTAAAATGCATGTACAAGAGGTCAGGTGGGCCAAACCCTGCAGCTCAGGTCATCACGCATGCATGTGCAAAAAGGTTCCTGTGCAAATGTTGATAAATCAGCAGTGACTTCTTCTGCATGCGTTAAATGTGTCAGCACAGGGTAAATCTGGCCCTAGGTGTTTTTTAAGTAGTAAATGTAAAGTACATATATGTTTTTATCAAGCTGATGATGAAAAGTTGTTATAAAAACAAGAAGCTGCAGAAACCAAGTATGCAGGATAGAATGTATATTGGTTTCATTTGTTTCAACTGTAGAAATCACAAATAATTCCTGTAACAGTGTGTTGGTTTAAAATGTTAGCTAGAGTTAGTGCTGTTTTTAGCTGAAAGTATGCTACTGGGCTTATTTACACATACATGTATGGCACAGTTTTAGATGTTATGTCATGTTTTCCCTCAGTAGTAGACAATGCCTATGAATGACACTTTGCCACCCCAGGCAAAACTAATTTTGTCCCCTGCTTCAGTTCAGTTGTGGGGGGGCACTTAAAATTTTGTACAGGGGTGGGATTTGGTGGGTTTGGACGATTGTTAACCTGGCAAAATGGTTGAGTTGTGTCTTTTCTGCTTGAACACGGTAATGTGATTCTGTATCGCAAATATCAGGCATTAAACCACTATGACTAGGATCGAAGTAGTATCCATCTACTTATAGCAGTGTAGCGTAAACAAATATTTGTTTCAGCTCAGTTCATTAAAACACTATACCCAGATACACAATATGGCCCACAACCTAAATGCACTTAAAAAAAACAAGATGAAACCAAAATGTTTTTTTGGAGTGATTTTATAGAAGAGCCACTTTTGGTTCCTTAAAGGATCATTTTTATCGAGTGTAACTGTGTGGGAATTTGGAGGCAACTGATGCTCACATATCTATTGTAGAATCAGTTGATCAACTTGGACACTCCAAGTGGTCTGCAGCTACGCAGTCCTATATGCCGTAAGCTCTGATAGACTGAGTATTCTGACACCTTTCCATTACAGCTAGCATCAACATTTTCAGCAACCTGTAATAAAGTAGCTCTTTTGTGGGATAGTGGGACAGCCTTTGTAGTTAATGTGCATAAATGAGAGTCCACTACTTTGTTACTGGTTAACCAGTTGTCCTTCCTTAGACCACTTTTGCTAGGTACTAATGAATAAATAACGGGAACACCCTGCCAGTCCTGTTATTTCTGTGGGATAGGGCTAGCCTTCATTCCCTGCGTGTGTCAAAGAGCTGGTAGGAATATAGCCCATTATGTCTGTCTGTCTGTTTGTCCTATATTAGATGTGTGTGTATATATATATATATATATATATATATATGTATGTATGTATGTATGTGTAATTGTTTTACACTCTCACATGTGAAACTGCCTAGGAACTACTTATGCAGTGCAATCACATTTTAATGCATATATATTAGGCGTGGGAAATAAAATCTATTTTTAGATGCATCGCGATGCGGAAATGAAAGCTTCGGAATCTTTTTTTTAAGTAGTAAATGTAAAGTACATATTTGTTTTTATCAAGCCGATGATGAAAAGTTGTTATAAAAACAAGAAGCTGCAGAAACCAAGTATGCAGGATAGAATGTATATTGGTTTCATTT